>JAVSBS010013584.1:24002-44781 GCA_033124195.1 Coracias cyanogaster
CTGCTAAGGAGGGGAAGGAAAGGGGGGGTGATAGAGAGGCTTGGTGGGCGCTCAGCCAAGGTTAACCCACCACAAGTTTTCATTTGGGAAATACATTTTCTAACACGTGCTAAATACACACATCTTCTTCTTTTACGTTATACTTCCAAAACATCTTTGCAATTCTTTTGAGTTGTCAGTTAACTTTTTCTTCTAGCTGGAATTTATGCAATTTCTTACCTTTGAATAAGAAGTGGGAGTAATACTTGAAGGTATTGTACGACTGCTGCATCAGACCAAAGTTGGGATGAACAGCCATTTGCTTCCCCGTGTCGAAGCTCCACGACTGAGAGATCAGCTGGCTGCGGAACTTCAAAATGAGGCTGAAGATGCTGTGTATAATGTTCATCACGGGGGCTGCCTTCTCCGTCAACAGGCCCCTAACAGGACAGAAACAACTTTAGAAATGTAGTTGACACTATTTATTGGTTGTAGGAAGAAAAATACAAAGGGGGGGGGCGATAATCCTTTAGGTTTCCTCTTTAATTGCTTAAAAAAACCTAACTGCATAGGGCTGCAGCCAACTGTAATCGTGATTTTTAAAAGGCTGCCTAAACCTAACATAGTTTGCTCGCTCTTCCAAGAAACTGGCATTTTCACTGGCGTATCCTGTTACTAGAATGACATCTGCATTTGCAGATTTGCTCCTCCCCTCTTATTCACACCACCCTTCTGTTGCATACACCGTAACCAAAGGGCTAAAAGCTTGTGATTCCTAGAAGACAGACGTCTCCTGCACTGCTCATAATCCAGACAGAGGCATCAGGTCATATTTGTTCCTTCCAAGTCCAGTCCGGGTCACTATACGTATGAGAGAGGCATATACAACGTGCAGAAGCGGCATTTTGCAATCCTTCAGCCAGGCTTACTTGTGCGCGCTACTCATGCTGAACCCAGCAGCGTTCATTTACAAAGGCTACGGCAAGGGTGGGGTGAAAGAAAAACAGAACTGGGGCATGTTGGCCCTTAAGTCTTCAGCTTAGAGCTGTTCTGAGCAGGCTTGAAGCTTGCAGAGGCAGAGTGAGCAGGAGCTGGAGGCAACTCCAAGGAGTCTGGCGAAATGAAGGTGATGGGCAGCTGAGGAAAAGCATTGAAATATGGAGCTCGTAACGTGCCGTGAAGTTTGCTTCCCGTACTTAAGAACACTTTCATACATAAAGATGGCTTAGTGTGTCAGCTAGAAGTCAGTTTTGCACAAATATATTGGGCTAGACTGGTTGCTCCATTAACTGAAATATTTGAAATAAAAGTAAGTATGGTAGCTTGCCTGAAGATGGCTTTGTTGAGGTACTCAGCATGTGTTCTGTGAATTTCTTCCAGGTTGCCTACAGAAGACAGCTTGTTTCCAAATTCGCACCATGTAACGTGAAGAATCTGATTAGCAATGTAACCTTGAATAACCTTCACAAAATGCTGCATTTCGTGTTTATACAGCTGGAGCTGTCGAAACTGAACAGAATTTGATGCGTGACTCACTAAAGCTGAAAATAAAACCAAAAATACCTTATCAGCAGCGCCTGTGGAGACTGTCTAAAATTAGGATTTTTAAAGGAATGAAGTTAGTAGAGCCTGCTTAAAATTCTTCTGCTAATAAGGTTCTTTTTAGAACTGTGGCTTTTGAAGCTTGACTTGACTGTTTATAAGCAACTGTTCAGCACAGGGGGCTAAATGCCATTTAAACAGGACACTCTTCAGTCCACTTATACCTACCGGTGCGTTTTAAGTGAAACCAAACATCCTTGAGAGTCCACACCATGTGCTTCAGCTGAAGCAAAAAGGAGAAGATCTTGTTGTATTTATTCATGCAGCTCTCAGTAATGACAATGTTCAGGGGCCAGTCAACCTAAGAGAAATAATGGTACTGATCACACAACATTTTTGCGATAGAAATCATGAGACTATTTCAGATACAAGTATTTCAGGGACATACTAATTAATAGCTACGTTTTAATAACGTAATGCTATGGCCAGGCTGAGTAAATCCTGCAATTTCCATTACAGGAATTTTCAGGAATTTTAATTTCCAATTTTTTTACTCCGTTCCTAAAGGTATCCCATTATTAAGAACTTACTCACTCTACCACAGTACATAAGAGCCATGGTACAACTGCAGTGTCCTACCTTTCTCCATGCTTTCTTACCTTGTACCTTAGCTCTAAGCAACTCAGAGCATCAGGCGCATTGGGCTTGAACACTTCTGGAAGATACTTGAGGGCAAAAGAAAGATTGGAAGCAAGCTGGGTGTCACCATGAAGACTGTACTGTAACGCTTTATTTAGGATAGAATTAAGAACCAGTGGATTCAGCAATTCACCAGGTGTTTGTCCTGATCCAAGCTAGGGGCAAAAAAAAAAAAAAATCCTAATTACACAGTATTAATGAAGAGCCTCGGCTCCTGAACGCAGGTGAATTAAAGCTGAATGGTACGGCGATAACTATCCTGCCTTGCTCCACCGTTCCGACTGGAAGTTTCAACTTCTGCTGTAGGGACGCATAAAGAGCATAAGAGGCAACTTGTGAACTCTCTGGGTTTTTTTGATATGTTGGACTGCAGTTTGCTGTGGTTCAGGAGCTGCTACACATCCCTAACACAGGGTTTACAGCCTTCAGTGGGGCTGAAAGCCAGCGACAGGGCTGCCACAAGCTGTCTGACTCCATTCTGACTATCTTTTCAACTCAGCACTCTCGGAGGTCTACTATTAAACCCTTTCATCGAGTCTAAATCCCCAAAGCGTTCCCTAGTTGAGTCTAAAGCACTCTTAGGATTCAGAGAAATGCATTAACTATCCTACAGCCGCAGATCTCCACTAGGAGCCAGCGATATTAACCCAGGCTCTCCCTCCTACCTTACTGTCTTCCCCACGATCATAGAGGTAAGTCGTGAAAATTTGTCTCACCAGAGGGCCCAGCATTCTCTCCAGATGCCCTCCCCTCTGCTCTGTGGGATACCTGAGGTAAGAATGGGTACTTTGCAACACAGACCCTTCCATGGGATTTTAGCAAATGGCAATAGGTTCTTCCAGCCTTGCTGCCAGCAGATGGGAGGGGACAGAGCCATAGTGCAGCAGTTTTCACCGGAAGGAGTGAAACACCCTTCCGGGACTGCTTAGCTGTCAAAGGTTGAAATTGTGATCCTCAACGTGCCAAATCTTTGCACTCTCTCTATTGCTGGGATTAGCAGTAGGAAATACTACTCTCCTCCTTCGGAATTCCTTGGGCATGGGCATCTCTTCTGAGCAAAGACCTTCTTCTGCCTCAGCCCTTTACAATGTTAACAGTTCCTTGCTACAAGACTTCCCGACATGACACAAAAGAGGAAAACAGCACAAGCCAGGACACTAATTCACACCATTCCCTCCTCCCCATCCAAATTAACCCAGAGGTGTTAAGCTAAAGCAGACAACCCAAAACCAAGGGTTAAGACAACAAAGCAAACACCTTCTCAAACAGCAGGTCGCTGAGCGACTGAGCAAACTCCCCGTCTTCCATTAACAAAAAGTGTCTCAGTGCTTCAAAATGCTTCTCTACGTTCAGCTCCACAAAGTAGTAATCAACTATTGCTTTGTTCACAAGGGAAACGCTAAGAATAGAAACATAAGAAAGGTATTATTTTTACAAGCAATTCCTTCCTTACTGTTCAAATTCAGCTGTGGCTACATCAGATTCAGGCCCTGGTACTTAACTCTGATATCCAAGACAGGATCATATTCACATGAATAAAGCAAAAAAAAAAAAAGAGACAAAAACCCCAAAATCTTCATCCAGAATATACCAGAATTAAAACCTACCACTTCAGATAACTGGGTTTTGAACATCATTGGGAAGTATTTACAACTGGCTACACATAATGATCTTTAGAACATGTTGCTGGGCCTAAAGCAACATTTTCTCAATAGACCTCTGTCTTATCTCCGTCACCTACACAAACAGATTAAGAAAGATTATTAAACACCTGAGAAGAATCCTAATTGGTAAAGCTCTGACACCAGACATTGAAGGCAGGTCTATGCTACAGTCTGCAGTACAGTGTCGGTATTCAAGCGGGCTTTAAAGGATTTAACTTGCGTATCGGGGACAGGCTAATTCTGCAAGCACACAACTCAGGCTCCCTTATTTTGCCTTGCTGGATCTACGGATCTGTGTAAGGGTTGTTATGGTAGTCAACCTGGATGTTTAAAACTAAATTAGATAATTACATTCTCCTACATGGCACCAAACTTTCAGCATGGCATACTCACCGAGTTAGTAAATGGAAATCCTAGCTTACCAGAAAGTAGATTCCAAAACAGGAAGCATTGCAACGCACCTGTGAATAACTGCACTCGTGACAGAAGCTAAGCTTGTATGTGATGCTGAAACCTCTTACGTAAAACACCATTAGATACGCTGATAAAATGGTCCCACATATATGCATTTTCCCTATATATTCTGGCAGTAACAAGAATAGCTTCCATTAAACTTCAGAACAGCTTGAAGCTGGAGTTCCCACAGAAACATAAAATATATCCATATCCACATGCATGAGCTTTCACATAATCAAGAGATTTTTTGTTCTCCTTATCTTTCATCTGCCAAATAAAAACTAGCACAAACATAAATAATGCACCCTTTTTTAAAAAAAGAACAAGGAACCAATGGTGTCAAAACCACTGCTGCCTAATCCACGAGTCTCAGAGCAAACGCTTCCCTCCAAATTTCAAACAGACCTTCAAATTTTTACCTTGCACATAAAAATGCAAGTTTACGTTGCTATTTATAAAGTAAGTCTGAACTCTTTGATTAGTAATGGACCATCCACTGAACCGCTTCTGGGAGCAAAGAGAAAATTTAAGAGAATGGATCTATGTGCAACTCCTGTCTCGAAAAACAACTGTGGTAAACGGACCCGTTACTAAGAAAGAACACAACAGTAAGTGCTGAATTATTGATTCACTATTTCTAACAGGTACTCACTGGGACACAAGTGGAGCAGTGATAGAGCGTTTCATCAGCACCGGCAGTGATAAGAGCTCACTCAGCTGTACAGCTGTTTCATCTGTTGCTGACTGTACCATGGGATCCACAGGAAAAGTGTACGATCTTGGTATCACGTGATGCAAGAGATGAGAAACTGGTAGTTCTGCTGAATTGTGAAATATATAAACACCGTAAGTCATTATATTTAAGCAATTTGATATTCTGTTTCTATTAAACTCTACAAACCCCTTCCCTGTTAGAAAATCATCACATGTCAAAATGCATTTCTCATCTTTGTGCCTAGAAGCAAACTGTTTGGCTACTGCAGTTCATAATATTGGTAATGTACTGGTAATTCAGACACTTTTTTTGGCACTTGGCTTTTTTGCTCAACTTTACCACATCTTCTATTGGTCTACTGTTCCAACAGTTCTACTCACACATTAAGTCATAACTATCTTGATATTTTTCAATACAATACTGATCCGATAAGGCTTTCAAATAATCTTGTTCTTTCTTCCACGTATCTTCCTCTCCCCCTTCCTCCTCCTTAGTCTCAGAAGCATTAGCTTCAGAAAATAGAGTTTCCTGGGGCACAGTATCTTGTGGGATTGCTTTTTCAGGCTCTTCTGCCTAAAACAAAAAAATGGACAAATGTTATGCGAGATGCTGGCTATGTCTACTCACACTTCATGTGTTCTTACAGGTAATAATTGACTAGTTCCAACTGAGAATAAAAATCTTACTCACTTGTACTTTTCTGACATGTAAACCCAATATGGTATTACAGCGATCACTAGATTAGGACACAAACTTGTTACCTTGAGTACCAGTGTGTTTAATCCTTTGAAGGAATAGGAAGTCTTCTTGACAACTACTTTGTTTCTTACCTGTAAGCTCTGTGAGGAATCTGGAGAATGGTCCTTGTTGACCACATCTGCCATTACTGTAATTACAAGTAAATTAAAGACAGCATTTACTTAGGCCTGCTTATAAGACTTAGTTCATACTTCAGATGCTCCTGAAGTTCTTCAGAATTTCTCTACAGACTATCACAGAAACAACCACCCCAGTAACAGCCCCTCCCCATAGTCCCACCCAGGCAGTTTTATGTGTGTTCTCTACTCGAGATCACACACAAGGTCCTGTTTCACAGAATCATAGAATGGTTTGGGTTGGAAGGAACCGTTAAAGGTCATCTAGTCCAGCTCTCCTGCAGGAACAGGGACATCTTTAATAGATCAAGTTGCTCAGAGCCCCATCCAACCTGACCTTGAGTGTTTCCAGGGATGGGGCTTCTACCACCTCCCTGGACAATGGTTTTGAGGCAATACTGCAGTTCACAAAGTTTCAAACTAAAATTATTTTAATGCTCTGTTTCTTGGATATAGGAAACAAGACTAAGCTCAAATTCTTTCCTCTGAATTCTAAGGGTCCAAAAAGTTATAGGAGGAATTAATAGTAAGTACCCATGTTGAACATAAACACTTACAGTAACTTTCATGAGCCCTTCAACAAACGCTGACTGAATAAACTTAATTTTATTTTACCTTCTTGTTTCTCTTCCATTATATTTTCTTTTTTGTCATCTTTAATATTGGCATCAGGAAAGACGCTGTCAGATGACTGTGTCTGCGGTAAAGCCTTTTCTTTAACTTGTGATACTTTTGCTTCCTTTCTGCTCCCATCAGCAGGAGACAATTCTTCACTGTACAGAAGTGTCTGAACTGTGGAGTCAGACGAAGGACCTGAAATGGTTTTACGATGAGGTATTGGATCATCTTCTGTAGATGGGGCCCACTTCCCTATTTGGATGCTTGACTGGGACGCATGACCAAATGGGCTCCAACGAGATTTCAAAGGCTCTGTATCTGAAACCAGTTCTCCAATTTTGATGTGTGACTGTGAAGCATGCCAGTGGATGTTCCAACGAGGTCTGGCTGAGACCACCTCTGACACATTTTCACCAATCTTGATACTGGCATCAGATGCATGACCATGGATGTTCCACCGAGGCCTTGTAGGAGCTACATTTGACACATACTCTCCAATCTTAATATTGGCTTCCGAAGCATGTCCGTGAATGTTCCACCTAGGCCTTGAGGGCTCTACCTCCGAAGTGTATTCCCCAATTTTAATATGAGCTTCAGAAACATGCCCATGAATATTCCATCGGGGTCGGCTAGATTCAACTTCAGAAGTATAGCTGCTGATATTTATATGGGAGTCTGAAGAATGCCCATAAGGACTTGAATGTGGCTGGTGGGTGTCAACGTGAGGTACATATTCACCCACTCTAAAGCTGGCATCAGACGCATGTCCATGAATATTCCACCGAGGCCTTCTGTACTCCACATCAAATACACTTTCTCCAACTCTAACATGTCCCTGCCAAGCTGCAGATGGTCTGAGAACTGTATTAAAATCGTACTCATTTTGCTGATGCAATGGTGCATTGTCTTCTCCTTCCAGCACTCCTCTCGAGGCAGGCTGATTTTCACTTCCTTGAGAAGTCTCAGAAAGATCCGAGTTAATATTTCGGAACGCTTCGTCTAGCAAAGATCCTTGTACACAAATGGAAACAGGTTGTTCACCTTGTGGCTTTGATAAGAAATCTTCTATATTCACACTGGATTCAGGCAAGGGATCAGCACTGTGTGGAGGACTGCATGCTTCCTCTGAACTTTGGAGACTGCCTTCAGATCCTGCTGCTTTAGGCTGAAAATGCAGAGCGGCGTTATTATTTGCTGGCTCTGGCACGGGCAGTGCTTTGTCAGCAGAAGTTGCATATTCCAGTTCAGACTCTGATTCTTCTCTGCCAAGTGTCTCGTTAGAATGCAGAGGTTTCACAGAAGACACCTGAAAAAGAAATAATTACTACGCTGTGTGGCCAGTCACATAATCAAGCTACTCATTATGGTGCCACTTTATTACAAGTAAGATTTTAAATTTTCCAATTTTTCAGATGCACTAGAAATAATGTGGGAACTACTCACCCTGCTGTTACAGTGAACCTGGTGTTTACTGAAATGAAATGAACCACGAAATTAACTTCGTTGTCGGAAAACTGGAACAGCAACCTGGAGTTTATGTTATAAAACAAACTCACCCCTGAATGTGGATCTTTCACAACAGCGTTTTTATCTAAAGCCGACTGGCACTCTTTATAAGGAATAATATTTAATTTTCTCCTGTAGTTTCCATCTGGAAGTTTTTCAAGCATTTCCTATAAGTGACAAAATCAAAAGTCTTCAAATAGCAAGTACCAAATCTGCTAAATTACATTTCTTAAATGTTTTCAGAAGATACCTCAATGCGTTTTTGATCTTCTAACAGAAACTTAAGACGGGCTGTTTCCAACTTGTGGCGCTGGATTTTCCATAACGCTCTTTGTTCCCTACGGGCTGCATCATCAGAAAGTCTGCTATAATGGTCAATTAATTCCTGCCTAAATGAAGGTAAAAAATGAAGATAAGTTACAGATTTTCTCATACTGATTTTCATCTTTCCTTCTAAGGAATAAGAGCTTTTAGCACTTCAGAACTGAGAAGCAATTTTTTAGGAGAAGCCAGAGGCTTCAATCACAGAGAATAAACAGGTGGAGTAAACAAGACACTGTATTCTTAAGTCAACCTGTATTTCTCTAACTGTTCTTAGTTGGTCACTCATCATCAGTACTTTTAGACAGAATGGAAGAAAGTGAAATACAACTAGATGCACAACAAGAGCACTTCAAATAATTATCAATCTAACTCCTCTGTTAGGAGTTAGACTGTTACTCCTTTTAACTTCTGCTTTGACAAACGTGACCATTTTTGCTGTGGGCTCAGCTTTTAATTTTAAGATATAGTTACATTTTTTTTCCTGAAATTCTTATCATAACAAAAATGAGACTGGATAGGGTTGGCACAAATCAGTGGGTCCCAGATTTTGGGGCCATTAAATCACAAAATTTTAGAATCATAGAATGGTTTGGGTTGGAAGGGACCTTAAAGACCATCTAGTTCCAACCCCCCTGCCATGGGCAGAGACATCCCTCACTAGACCAGGTTGCTCAAGGCCTCATCTCACCTGCTCTTCAACACAGCCAGTGATGGTGCATCCACAACTTCCCTGGGCAACCTGTTCCAGTGTCTCACCACCCTCAGAGTGAAGAACTTCTAACGTCTCATCTAAAACTACCCTCTTCCAGTTTGAAGCCATTACCCTTTGTAATTGTTCACAGATAAACAAAAATCTCTACATCCATCTTCTAACTGCAAACATTACCCTTGCAGAGCTATGTCTGGGAACTGCTAGTACCATAGGTTTTAATATACAATATTTTTTTCCTGACGTCTTTATGATTGTTTTGGAGTCCTAAGCTTTGGGAGATTACTCAGCTATATTTACCTTGCCTTTTTTTCCAGTTCTTCTTCTAAAGCTTTCAGTCTCTTTTCTCTCTCTCTGAGCTCCCGGGCATAGCTGAAATCATCATCAATCTCCTCTTGCTTTATTGCAAGGCGACGCTGCATAAATATTTTTAACACTTGTAAAAGCCACTCTCCACACCAGCTGTAATGCAGACATCTGCAAGAAGTTCTTACTTGGACCCCATGAGCTATTCATTCAACTTCAGTACAACAAAACAAGATACCCTTTCCATTATTTGCCTAAGAAATGCAGTTGGCCTTTAGCAACACACACAGAAATACCTCTTGGTCTTTTGCGAACTGCTCTTTCAGCTTCTGAAACTGTTCCCGTTTTTTTGCATCCAACGCCATCCGTTCTGATACTTGTCGATCTGTATTACAATAAAGATACTGTTAGCTTACATTAACAAACCCACTAGAAAGCACGTGAAACACCACCGCAACTTACCAGTAATGGCTTTTAGTACTTTGCTAGCAGTTTCTCGAGCATGAACAATTAATTCTTGTTTGGCTATTTCCATGCGCAAATCCTTAAAAAAAAACAGGAAACAAACAAAAATACCCATGGGAAATTTTTCTCTTATTTTAGACTTGAAAAGAACACTGTTGCAAAGACAGGTGCACACTTTATCATAGTCATCTGTGACTACAGTACAGAAATACGAATAAAACAATTACATGAAAAGTCTATAAACTAATATTGAAAGTTAATACTCCAGGCCTTACAGCAAATCAAGTCCATCTGACATATGCACTACATTGATGGCACCTGTAACTAGAAGAGCTCTGAAAAAACAATTAGTTGTGCAAATTACAAAAAGAGTTATCTGGTTAGTAATTAGCTTCTCGCATTTGTTCGGTTAGAATCTAACCATCTGTACTTTTCAGTAAGACGACAAATCTGCTGCTGCAAACCACTGAGATGGAAGTTCAAAACTCATTAATGTATGAAAAAGCCAACAAATGACAGCACACCACTTTTACTTTTAACATTTACATTGTTTGTTTGCTGTGATCACAATGCAAACGGCAAATGACCAATAAAAAAAATCTGACCACGAATACAAATTCTTCCAAAGTTACAACAAAAATGAAAAATTAGTATTTAAAAAAGCAACAATAAGGTCTTCCTTCTCTTATCCGTTTACCTTTTCCTCCTTGCTTATGGAACTGTACCGGGCAATTCTTTCCATTCGACCTACGTACACTGCACAATCTCGCTCTATTTCTTTAAGCTCCTCAAGTGAAAAAATAACAGAAATCCGGGGAACAGGTATATCGGACCAACATATATAATGCTGAAAAAAAATGAGAAATTTACTTGTAAATACATTTTTTAAATCGTAAAATGTTAGATTATGAACTCACATTGTATTTTTTTTAACTTAGCATCTTTAAACCAAAAAATAGTAGCATGAAATGTGTGAAAAATGAAAAGCACTTGCTTAGAAGCCTGAACAATTTCTGCTTTCAATATAAAAGCAAATAAGAAACCTAGCATGTGCATTGGATGTGAAAAATGTGACGCTGTTAAAAATTTGTATTTCTGCAGTGAGGTGCTCACAAGTAGAGCGGATAATCAGCTCAAAAGTATCTGTGAGCAAGTAATTGCCTTTCATCAATCCACTTCCTACTTATGCAATACCAGTTTTTAACAAAGGAACAAAATTGCTAAAAACCTAGAAACCTGCTCTAAAGAGACATGAATTTCTCAATGTAATAGGAAGGAATCGAACCAAAACTTACCCGAGGACAGCACAACTTCAGCAAGTTTATGGTTTTCCCACAGATGTACACATCATTAGCAATATGTTTAAGAAATACAGGGACGCAATCTTCTACTTCTTTGGAAATCAAAACATAACCATGAGTCCAGTAATGTTTATCTACACATCAAACAAAAAGGTTAAAGCTTTTATTTTAATTGTTTAACTAATAGCACAAATTACAGAAATTAGAAATGCGCCATAAACATACTGTACCTCTGAAACAAAGATAATCCTCGTTCACCTGGATCATAAATTCTCCATAAGCATCTCTGAATACACCGCTGTATACCCAATCATAGATAAATCTAACAGAAATAGAAATTGTTCCAATCAGTTCCCTCGCCCTTTCAAATTAATTATAAGCAAACACTAAGTATATTCTTTAACACATCAAAACACACAAAGCTTCAGGCAGGATAAGAACCAGCAGCTAAGTGCTGCCACACTGATATTTAAAGATACACACAGATTGTGTCTCTACAGTTTTCTTAAAAGAAACCATCTTTATATAGAACATTTCAGGGATAATTAGTTAAGGTGAAAGAACATTTCCTTAATTAAAGCAATCTTTTATTTCTGTATATTTATTTAGTAAGTATATTTCAAAAATCTCTAGAAATCTTTGCAGTATAGGGAGAGATAAGCAGGATTTATTTTAAACAAGACATACTTTTAGCAGGGAGAAACCGAAAGGGTACAAAACAAAGATGTGCTACCAAGCACTTCTTCCCCAGACCTAGAGACATTTTTCATATACATGCAATAATGAGAACCACTATCCTGGAATATTTATTCATGCTTGTTCACATTTCCTCTGTGTGAAGCAAAACTTTTGAAGAAATAAAAAAAATACAATCCTCTGAAGCCACAGATAAAAAGGCTCAGAACAGCACGAAGCTGATCTTCTCTTACTAGCTGCAATACTAACACTGTTCCTAGATGTTCGGTCAGTGTAACCAACAGGAAGCATTTAGCACAGGAACCACTGTTCCATTTTAAGGTTGTAAAAGGTGAAGAACTTTGAAAGTGTTAAATCTGATGTTCTATGATCTGATGACCTATGATTTGAGCAACAATTCCTTAGCTTTCCGGCTAATAAGTGAGTGGGACACCACTTTCTGCAGCTAATGGAGGTCTCCTTCCATGGCAGCCTCGATTGATCATACCTGATTGATGGTTTGATAGAGATCTGCAACAAATTAAGGAGTCCATTCTGTAAGTATCACATACTAGTGAGCACACTTTCATATTTGTTTACTTGTGATGCCACAACATCTTGCCCTTGGTATTTCAGAAATCTGACTACCTGCTACAAACTGCAGCGCAGGAGCTGTGAAGGTGTTTCAATAAGTCTTCTGGTAAATCTGAAACTAAGTTTCTCTGAAGAACATTTTATGGAGAAGGGAGAAAAAACAAGAAGGGTGGCCATGGGAGGAATCCTAAATTTACAGCATTTTGACAGATTACAGTTTTCTCTGTTTTTATTTTCTAGGGTCATTACACCCATTAGCTACTTTAAAAAAATGTGTGCCTCTTCAGAAGTCTGCAAAATAACAATTTCTAAATCGATGTGCACTGCTTAATAAAACTGTTGCAATCCAAGGAACTCTACTTCCTATTGTTAGCTAGTTACATCTACTTAATGAGATTGTTGTATTTTTAATTTTTGCTTACTGAAAAGCCCGCAGAAAAAGACAGTGGAAATAAGCATGAACCTTCCCAGTTTGTGTAACACCAAAAGAAACCTGTTAGTGGCCAGTTTCAGGATTTTACTGCAAGTACGAGGGAAAAAAAAAAAAGTTTATCCAAGCCTTGTATTCCAGTACAAAGTTTCAGGAGCAGCAGCAGAAAGAAGTCTTATTTATATGTATTTATTTACTAATCTAGTGACACATAAAACCCTTTTGTTGTTACAGAGCTGGAAAAGGAAAGAAGGATACAGCAAAATGAATTAACTTTCCTATGTATTTTGAAGACAGAGCCACATCTTACATTTTCTCTGAAAACGTTAAAAACCGTGGTTAAATCAGCAGAGTTACCCACCAGATCACTAATTCAGAACTGTTCTTAAACACAATTATGCAGAGAAGAGTTTGGACGCACCTTGTGTATGGTTCACAGCTCGTCTTCAGCAAAGACAGAAGAACAGGATAATGCTCATTGCTACAGTTGTTGAGAGCCTCTTTGTAGAGATATGAAAGCAATTTAACACCCTAAAAATTTTTTAAAATATTACAATATTAGACAAAAAACTTCACTACAACTTTAATAACAGAAGATTCATAAATACACAGCTTTCCATGTTTCACTAGACACAGAGGACAGGATTCATCTCCCTTCCTCGGGTTATCTGCTGTTAAGATCACCTTATCTGAGCTGGTTACCTCAAGCTTGCTTTATCAAAGTCACTGGAGGGAAACAGGTATGTTTAGAGTTGGATTCGTGTGACTTGCTACAAATACCTCCTCTGGAATGAAATAAAATGCACTCTAAGGCTTATTTTGGGTCTTTTGTTTACTTTAGGAGTTGAAAACACAGGACAAAATTCCACGTTTGAAAATATCCGGAGAAAGGTGCATGGCATTCTAACTGGAGTTCCAAGATCACACCTTTGGTAGCAGAGTGACCAACACTAAATACCTTATGTAAACTCCCACCTAATTTTGAAGAATATTAACACCGTAACCCCAACCCAACATGAAAATATCCAAGTAATTATCACCGTCGGAAATGAAGCACCAGCTCCACCATTGATCCCCACTGCTGTTGTTCCTATGCCACAAAGTTCAGCTAGATACCTAAAAAAACAATATTAAAACATATGTAATTATTTCAGTCAGAACTCTCTGAGATTACAGTGATGAATTCTGCTAAAGCTGAATATGACACAACACCCCTACTGGATCAGCTGAATGATAACAGGGATAACAAAGACACTGAATCTAAAGACCTTACGTGTTCTCCCTAGAATCCTCTGGATAGAAAGAAATCTTTCTGTTAAAATAAAGGAAAAACACTGAAAGACTATGTAAGAATGCCTGTGTAATACTGACTCTTTTAGTCTACTGGAAGAAATAGATTACATTTTTTTCTGCTATGAAAAGCTTGAATATTTAATATTATTCTCTTACCTCAACTGACGACCTAATTTTCTGAAGAGAAAGCTGATCGTTAGAAGACTTAAAGTAGGAGGTGTTGACAGAACACAGGCTCGGTAATACTGAAGATACTTCCTCAGCCCGCTTGTGAATGCCTAGTATCAACACAAAATATTTTAAGTCTTACTGTTAAAGCTGGCAATACGCTATCTATGCATCACATCAATTGCACCAGCATGAAAACAAACCTTTTACTAACATAATCTGCATGTGCAGGTAAGAGGCACTTGTACACCAAAATAAGGGGAAAGTAAGAGTCTGTGCAACTTCAGACACTGGAATTAGCCGGATGATTCCTCTACACTCTTTATACATCCAACACACGGAGCCTGTACCCACGGCAAAGTGTAATAATCTTGGTTCAGCTTCTTTCAATTGCCCTTTGAGGAGCTCCTCGCTCTCTAACAGCTATAATATGAACCTAGGGAAATCGGTATCCTTACTTTCATGCCTAAATTGGATACTGGAAAGAAACTCATCTAGAACTTTTTCAAACAAGGCAAGGAGAGAGACCTTCTTACTCAATTTCTATAAACATTGCTGTAAATCAGAAGGAATATATTTTAATAACCAATCCCAGCTTAATTCTATGCATCGGAAGAGATGAAATCACCTGATGTTACACAGTGTATGTACAGTTCAGCATAATGTACAGAGGACAGACAGAGAAAATCTGCACTTCATTTTCAACTGAGAAAAAAGTAACTAAAGATACTGAATATAATATTTCTCTGTTTCAATATCTATTTAATTTCAATACCTAGTTTCAGTATCTATTTAATACATATTGTATTAAGAAAGAATTTTAATATCATACATCTCAATGTAGAAACATGTCATGTTTTTAAAACATCTAAGAATTATATTCCTTTAGTCTTCACCAGAACAAAATGACTAAACAAATCACACTCCAGGTAACAAAGAACTTCTACCACGTGCTTTGGTGCCAGCAGCCCTGAGCCCTACGCACACATGAGACACGGTGCCACTGCTCACTGCCAGCCTGGGATGAACGTTACACTTAAAATGCTTTGCAGCTTCACAAGATGATCTAGATTAAATCTAGATGATTTAATACAATGGTGTTACCTGGAACACAAGTCCTTTGCTGTATGAGGAATCTAAAACTGGCTGAAGAGAAAAACGACTCAGTCGCGTGTAGTAGGTTCCATACTCTGCAACCTCCGAGAGGAGGTTGTGCATTGTCTCTGGCGAAGTTCCAGACACATACACCCCCTCCTTGATCACAAATGTCTGAGCAGCCTAAAAGGACACAGGGAGGAAACAAAAGGCAGATTCAAGTATTTCATAGCTGTATTCCGATTTAAAATAGCAAACCTTTACGCACAAAAATAACAGCGCACAAATTTTCCTTTTAGATACTCTGGTGATGGAGACTATAGAGCTAGGACACTGTGATAAGCAAATTGTAGCAAAATTTCAGGAGTATGAACTGTATTTTCAAATATACAGAATTATCTAATTCCTTAAAAAAAATCCAATCTGCAAAAGTATTTACACATCTATTTTCAAGTATTCATGAGCCCATTTTCACTTAGAGAACTACAAATACTCTTAGCCTACTGCAATAACATCATCAGTGTGATACAGAAATACTGCCTTGTTGCCATGAGGTCACATTCAACTTTTTAAACAGCATCCACAATGGCAAGATCTCAGAAGAAATAAATGTATTGAAGAGGAAACCCCTACAGAGAAAAAAAGGAAAAGATATGGCTAAGAAGCACAGTTAAAAATCTGCCATACCTGATTGAGTGAAAATGTAGTGGACACCACACCAATGAGGACGTTCAAGACATCCTTCACCAGTTCAGGTTCTTTCATTAGCACAAGCTGGGGAAGCTCAAGTACAGTGTTACTAAACAGCTGCAATTCCCCTTCTCGAAGCTTGTAGAATTTGTCAAAAGCTTCTCGCCCAGCTTCCGTGAGATACGGTTCCTCTTTTTTACCAGGTGGGCTGTTGGAGTAAACACAACATTACAAGGTGATTACATGAAAAGAAGGAAATAGATCTCCTAAAGAAAAAACAACAGCATTTCAGTGTTTCACACAGCCAGTACTGACCACAAAAAACGCTATTAAGTGATACAGTACATGTTCAAGGGAATGTGCATCCAGTCACTGAAACTGTAGCTCAAACTCAGTAAAGAAACAAGTCAGTAATTTGAACATCAGTTCAGAAACAGAAAACTTGGCAGAGAATTATCAGCTTTTGTGGCCTTCCCTGATGCAGTTTACACATGATGAAAATGAGGTCATTACACACCAGATCTCCAGGGTCCATGTAGTACTAATATTCAAGTAAGTTAAAGAGCAAAACGCTCAAAACAATGACTTGTATTAACAATGACTTGTATTAACCCATTTTAGCTCCTCCCAGTGAGGATTGTTACCCCCTCCATAAAAATGTCTCCTTCCAATTCTTCCAAAACTCCTGAATTCTAGCAGCATGCATTACACGAAAGCCATCAGGCGTATGGCCTCTGTTTGGCTTTAAGACCCTTACAGCCTAAACAGTAGGAAGAAAAACTGTCTTGTACTAGGAACAAAGCTCAAGTGTGCTACAGGGGCTTTGAAACATCAGCTGGGAACTTCTGAGTTTCTAAGCTTCTCAGGCTCCGTGCTGAAAAACACTGTGTAACACTGCAACAGACACTTCACCAGGTTATTAATGGAAATCACAGAAAATATCCACAGCAAACTTTCTCCATGAAGCAGGCACACCACTGTCCATCAGGAATGTAAGCAAGGTACCTGCCATACCTGCCCCTTTTTTTCGGTCTATCCATTTTAGGAGAGCTAGGAAGCTTTAACAGGGCTATATAGAGCCTTCTGTAGGGGCTGCATCTTCTACTCAACAGCCAAATGAACTGCAAGTGCAACTACTCCATTAAGAAATCTGTTATACTCACTTCTGCTTTGGTTAGAGACAGGGAAAAAGAATACAACGCCGTACAAGACTGGCAGACAGGGGTTTCATTATTCCAGCGCCCCCAAACTACCACTTTCTCTTTTGAAACTGAGAATACGGAATCATTTTAGACTGAAATAAATTGCATAGTGCACCAGAAGTCAGATTAGTTAGAAAAATGTTGCACTTCACACAAACAGCAAGTGTTTCCATAATCCCTTCAGTGTTTTTGACAAAGATGATGATGTTTTATCTCTTCCCAGGAAACAGTTACAACCTAAGAATCAGTTTGTTGAAACTGCACCACTAGTTTATGCCTTTCTTAACCACTCACGCCGTAGACTGAATTACATGAACTAAAGATGCACATTTCACTACATATACCGAGGTCATTTGGAACTAAGATGAAATGCACCTTCATACATTTGCACATGAGGCACAGTAAGTTTGCCAGTAACATCAGACACGTACTACCCAATTCTTTCCCAGCATCTTCGTTTGCTGGGTCCATACGTAAGCACTGCATCCCACAGGTCTATGTCTGGAGTCATGCTCGGCTCTGACTGAGAATCAGGAGTCAGATTGGACGCCGACTGGAATCCCTCATCTTCTGACTGGTCTATACTTTGGGGAACCTGTCAGAGAGACTTCAAATGTTACACATGAAAACATTTTACTGAAGAAACATAAGCTAATAAAGAAGATGTTCCGCTATCATTCGCGATCAAACGACTCTACACGACTCAACCCGTGTTGTCCACCCTCCGCTTACGTCTACTTTACGTTGTCCTTGTAAGTGCTCTTTTCATTTTATAAGTCTCTACAGACATTAATTCCTCTACATAAAACAACAATCACCATCAAAATCATATACTAAGCTTGTCAGTGTTAACCTTGAAACTTCCTCCTTTGCTAAGCATACAGTTCTACAAATTGAGAATCTGAGGTCTGGCCATTCCACAATATGTAACACTAATAAAATCATACTGATTAGTATTTCATTTGAGCAAACAATCTAGGTCCTAACTCTTCAAATTTGGAAACATCTTGTTAACCGTGACTAACAAAGTTTGTTCCCTGATATTTACTCATCTGCAGAAAACCTGCGGGTGTCCAAACAGTGTATATGGCACATCCTCCACTCCCACCCAGCAGGAGCTGCATGTGCAGAACAGGAGATTTTAGTCAAAGACAATCACACGCACATAAAAAGCCGCACGTTCTTCAAGAAACTGTGCGTCTCCCAGTCTGATGGAAAGAGCACAGCACTTACTCGAAAAGGTTCTGCCCCCCCCAGTTACGACTTAGATCCATATGGGCACACAGGGTGGCACAAGGGGGTTCTTTTTTCATGTGTCTGCCTTTAAGTTTCAATTAAGACCCTGAGTTAAGGGAACTGCAAGAGTTGTCCATATGTTAAGTTGAGGGAACAAAATGAAGATTAAAAGTAAAAAATGAGGATTAAAAGTATATTAAAAACCCCAAACTACCTAACACAGTAAAAAGGGAAGGAAAAAACCAAACCCAACCAGGTTATCTAGTACCTCTAGAAGAATGAAATATAGCAAAAAAGAACCGAACTGACAGCAAAAGGAGAAAAAAGGAATTGCACACCACTAAAAAAGGAAAAGGACAGCGGGAACTAGGAGGTTCAGTGAAATATAGTAACTGAAAAAAGTGGTTTAAGATACAAGCCAAGAAGAAAGTACAACAAATTAGGTAACGTAACCTGAACAGCAGAACACACATTCAGACAGGAGGGTTTACGCAGCCAGGCTGAACAGGAACAAGCAAGCAACAACGCAAAGGAGTTCAATACACAAAACAGGCAAAACCTCCAGCAAAACATTACCGGGGTGCTGGAGGCACAGATACAGCTGATGGCTTAACTTCATAAAGCCTATGGCCATGGGATGGGTTTTTACACAGCTACAGGACAAGACCACGGTTCTACTGAAAGCATGTGAACACTGTAAAGCCCAAACCAAATGATACCATACTTTAATGGCAAGTCCAGACAAGTCTGCGTTGTCGGGCACTGGTGGTAAATCCAACTTGATGTCCATATCATACGTACGGCTATGAACAAGAGCACCAAAGAGCGAGACCCGCGTCTCTTTCTCAAACCTGTCACCAGCAGGATAGTTCTGTGAGAACAGCCCTATGGCAGGGAGTCCAGTGCCAGGAGCAGCCTCCATTATCTGAAGCGTCTTTTGAATTGTGTCGTTGAACTGACATTCTTCGTTTGTTATCAGAGACTGTATATCTGCTTCAAATACACTCACATCATAGTAGTCATAACCCTGATATTTGACATTTCGCCCAACATATTTGTTGTTGAGAAAATAGTCCTTTTTTTGCGGCACAAGCTGAGGAGGACCCGTTCCAGCGAGCTGTACTAAGAGATCCAAGACAGAATTAACTTCAGCAAAGGGTAAGCATTCAGCTGTTTCCAGTTCCTCCACAAGATTCTCCAGTCTATCTGCTTGAGCACCTAGGCCCCCAACTCTGAGGTTGAAAGACAGCATCAAAATCTTGTTTTTCACCGGCAGCCTGGACACGTTGGATTGCAGCTGACGAGCCTCCTCTTGAAAAAGGTTTATGAATAGGGCATTATACGCAACCCTTTTCAGATTTTGCTTAGCCGTCTTCTTGCTGATCTTCCGCCTGCCCAGGTGGACCTTCCATGGCAAACCTGTCAAGTGTGCTTCACACAAGTCATCAAACAACTGCGTGATGCTCTCCATTTCAAACCGTCAGGTTACAGCAGTTACGGTCTGGGTCTCCGGCTTCATGCAAAGACCTGAAAATTGTCAGGAAGAGGGAGAAAGGCTGGTAATGCGCAGGAGCAATGGATGAGCACGCTTTCACTCAGACTGTGACAGCCCAAAACGAGGGAGAAGAAAACTGACCTAGCAGGTATGTAGGACACGAGCTGTAACAATAACATCCCTCTGATCCCAAGGAAAGTGCCGGTGGTGCAAGCGTCATTCCAGACGCCTGCTTTTGCTGGGCATACTGGAATCGAGCAGAGAAGACTGACCCGATCTAACAGCAGAGTCACACCGAGAGGTCTCCGAAGCGCTGCCGCTCCAGCTCTTCTCAGCGGACATCTCCCCCCCACCCTCCCACCGGCGCTGTGCCCTCAGCAGAAGCCGGGGGCCACGGGCGAGAGGACGGGGGTGCTGCTGGGGCCAGGCAGCGCAGGCCCGGCCGGCTCGACAGCGGCCAGCCCCGGGCCGGCACCGCCAGGCCCTCTCCCGGGGCGGGGGCTCACCTGAAGGCCGAAGCAGGGCCCCAGCCCCGGCACACGCGTGCCCGCCTCCTCCCGGCAGCGCCAGCACCGCCCACGGCGACTCGACCAGCCCCATCGCCCACATCACCAGCAGGAACGCCGCCGAGTAGATCAGGCCGCGCAGCAGGGCCCAGGAGATCTCCCCCGCCGCAATGTCCCACGGCCGCAGCGGGGTGGACAGCACCGACCGGTAGAGCTTGGAGTGCTTGAGCTTGTAG
>JAVSBS010013585.1:0-29334 GCA_033124195.1 Coracias cyanogaster
GGAACTGCCTGCACTTGGGGAGCTAGGGAGTAAAGAATCACAGAAAAGAGCATTGTATAGCTTTTATATTAATCTGAAATGGATTCCTGAATTCTGTAGGCACAATAGGGGTAGAACTGGAGAAGACATAAAGATAAATGAAGGCCACAAATGGCCTTCATTATGTTAAAAAAGCCTTTCAGAGTGTGTGTGGTTCGGCTTGCTTCTGTAACAGGAATGACACTGGCTGCAGCGTTAACTTCTGCTGTCATTGGTGAAGTGTGATGAGTCAATGCCAAGGTACACGAAATGGAGAAAGTCTGGGTCTGCATTAATTAGAGCTGACTGAAAGAGGTGGTAGGAACATCCATGATTGATTTCTTTAAGCACGATATCAGGTCCAAAAGGCATCAGCAGCCAGCCAGGGCAGCAGCCCTTTCCAAGAATTCTCTTACAAACCCTGCTCAGATGAAAGTGAGCACTGCAGACAGTGCTGGAGGGGAAGAGCCTCCTTTCAAAGAGCAGGGCAAGCTCATGGGTATGAAACATCTTATCTCCTGAGTCTAGGGGTAGCTCATGCTTGTCTGCCAGCTTCTCCAGAACTGGTCAGGTCATACAGGAACAAAAAGAGATATAAAAGCTTTTGAGCTGCTTCTAAGGGATCTGTGCATGTGAACTAATAAAGGCAAGTCTGTGGTCATCAGGGTTAAACCCACCAGACAAGAGCCTGCAACTCCAATAGAAACCATTCGGGGGATCTACAGTTTCCACAAGCTGAAGCTGCCTGTCTGGAGTGATTACAGAAGCACTGATAGATAAAGTCTTCTTCTGCCTCAGAAAGTTTCGTATGACCGTTAAAGAATTCTCAGAACCTCTGGATGCAAGAGATGAGATGTCTCTGGGGACTTGGTCCAAGCAATGCCATCTATTTACCCTCTTATCCATCAGTGGGTGACAGACCTGGCCTTTCAGAAATCGTCCTTCCCTCCACTCCCAGAATCCCTGCCCAGACTACCTTGGCATCAGCTTCTTGCTCAGTCAAAGCCTGCAAAGACATCATAAAGTATCTCTTTTGTTAGCCTCCGGTTCCAGAAGGACAGCAAAAAGTGAGTGACCAAACATGTGGAAATGATGCAAGAACGCAAACGAAATAGTTGGTGGAAAAGCAATTTCTACAGGCTGTAGTCAGAACAAATCAGTTGAAACCTGTCCACGTTGATCTCACATCTGCACTTCCCAGATGCCAGGGCCAAGCAGATGGCCCACATCACTGTATGTGATGCTAGTTAGGCCAAAACCTGGTTTGAACAGTGTTGTGAAAGTGCGATGTGCTAAGGTGGAGTTACCAGGGCTGTTGGGTATCTCCAGAGGCACAATGACCAGGCCAGAGGCGTTTGGCCAGACAGGGTGTACCAAGGCTGCCAGACTTGTCTTGTAAATCCACCAAGAGCAGAGCTGGTAAGAACACAAATATGCCTCTTGGTCTCATTTCTTCCTCTAGTCAAGAAGAGGCAGTAAGGTCCAGCAGATCTATACATGGAGAGCCACCGGCAGAATTTGTTTCCTTAGTGCCGTGTAGGGAAGACGTCGTCTCTAGCTGCCTAGAAAAGGTTTCAGCCAACACAAGCGATACAAGGATTAGAGCTCCTTCTCATTGCTACTCTTTATTGGACCAGTATGCTCGTGGAAATTCAAGACCTTTTCCTAGGAACACTTTAAATCACCAAAGCATGAGCATCTTCTCACTGTTCTCCAATAGTAACCAAGGAACATTAAATTACACAGTAATTACTGTGCAGTGGATCGATAATGGCCTGGGTATTTTTGTGTCATTGCGAGAAAAATATATGGTTATTTCTGTGCTTGCAATGCTGCAGATTCATTGTGGCTTCCTAACAGTAATGACCCAGCGCTGTGTACGTGTCTGGAAAAAGCCATTGCTGATATTTATCAATTAAACCAGGTCACCATAGAATTGCACAACACTTTCCAAATATCTGTGTCCCTCTTGTTTTAGGTCTTACATTATTTTTTTCATAGGTACTGGGCTAAACTATGCAGCGGATAGAATAGGTTTCTCCAATGAAAAGCTTAATTATTTCTTTTTTTCTAGAGGTTGTTGCAAAAATTTAACTTCCTGTTAAGTGCTGGATTTTACAATCTCATAAATTGACAGAGCAGCATGTAAACAAGCTGTGTAAATACATGGGCAGAGCCATGCCTTTTACAGGGAGTCTTTTTAACAAAAGAAGAACTTCCAGAGAAGTGGTGTTCTCAGGAAATAAATATCATTTGCACAGTGTAATGCATTAGCATGCTAAATGATACCGCAAGGTCTGAATTTACTGTCAGCAGGTTGCCTATTTTAAGTACTATGCTTTGCTCTAAACAAAAACCCCAAAATGTTTGCTGACCTTTGTTGCTACAAAAATCCAGTCGTTAGGCCAGACAGAACTGCTAATATCTTAATCTGATCGGGAATCCGTTAAAGCCCAGTGCACCTTTTTATCTGGTCCTTGAAACAACATTGTCCGATCGATAAATGTCCTTCATGGCCCCGATCCAGCACCACCTGCTTTTGCCAGGCTGGGTGGTGAGAAGCGACACCCGTTCAATGAGTCTAACCGGTTAGGGGGGGTCGCAGAGATGGTGGGGATATAACTTGCTGTCTGTTAGGCCTGCCAGTATTCGCTGCTTCAGTGGGAATAATTTCTGAGGCTGGGTTCTCTCTCCCTCGGCAGGGAGAGCTGGCAGAAATTCGTTTGGCGTCTCTGCTCGGTGCCGCGTGTGGTCAACGTCGGTCCCCACGACCGAACCTGGACACAGCGCTGCGGCAGCGCGAGTCTGGTCTCGGCCGCACGTGTCTCCACATGAGGAGCGAAAGCTCCCTATGAAAGAGTCCAAAGTGCAACTAAGCCTAGAGCGGAACTAGAGATTGAGCCTTCTCTATAACTGCCACTTCACACCTGATGCTTCTTCAGCTCTGGGTGGTACTACGTGGTGACGGACACCACTGGGTGCCCACTCCTCTTCACGGCAAAGCTACTGCAGTAAAACCACCTGAACACGACTCTGTGGCAGCCCGAAGACCAGCTCTGGACATAGCGTACACAATAAGAAACCTTAGCAAAATGAGGCCTGGATATAGATTACACGTGTAGATGGCTACAGTTAATAGCAAATACACATCGTTAGCTTCTCAGCTGCTCCCAGGGGGTCAGCTTGCTGACTGAACAGCTTCAGGAAAGTTGAGCACATCTAGCTGGCGGAGGCTGTGAAGATCCCTCTCCCAGCTGCAGAATGAAGGGATAAACCTTTTCCTTAGCAGCATATTCCCTCGTAAAAGGCATCGCTCAGCTATCGGAGCAGCCGTCTTTTCCCCGATGACTTTTCAGACAAATTACTGATAACTCACCTAGTGTTACGACAGAGTCAGACTGGATCCTTCACTCTCCACATCACTTTGAGCATCCCAGCTAAAGCCTGCCATGAACTAAAGATCATCTCTCCGCTTGCAGAAGTGAAAACGTGAGCGCTGAGCCCAGCTGCTTCGCTGCTTGTCTCGATAACCACGGCAGCTTCCTGTGTGTCAAAAACACAGCCTCTCTATCCTCATTTGCCAGTCCTCAGATACTCTTAAAGCACATTTTTATTCGCTGTAGAGTGAGAATCTCGTATTTATTCCTTTGCTTCTTTTTAATCAGAATGAGAACAGAGCACGATCCAGATAGCCCCTGCTGCCCCCAGGGTAGTGACGGGTCCTACCAGAGACCCTGAGCCCTCAAAGATGTGATGTAGGGGAGGGTGCCAGCGATGTTTGTGGCTTGCTGTGCTTAGTTTTCTAAGCAAAGATACTGTGGACTCGGGCAAAATAATTTGAAATACAGGATTAAGCAGAGTTACAATGAACTTGCAGGACAAGACAAAAGGGACTTGAAGTCCGGGGGAGGGAGGTGCACTATTATAACCTTGGAAGGCAGAAAGGCAGAGAGCTGGCAAGGGCGGGATGTGTGCAAGCAGAGGGTGCACCAGCATTCCACACCCATCCAAACCCTGGCTGCTCATGTGGAGTGCCCGTGTCACAGCCCTGTTCCACCTGGAGCCTTCTTTCAAATGCAGGTCAGCGTGATCTCAGAAATGCACAGCCCGTTCATTCTATAGATCGTTATTTTAGCTACGGATAAATTAATCACTACCAGGAATGGTTTAAATCCTCCTTATTCGGAAGGGATAAATTCCTGCAGAGGTAGGAAAAAACTCCACGGCAGCGTTCAGCTGGCTGGAGGATTCAGGCTGCAGAAGCTGTGGACAGTCCAGCTGTGTGAGGTGAACAAGGAGGGTTCTCTGGTGTCAGTGTGAAGAAAGTGCGTAAGCGGGAGGATAGAACAGCGTGGCAGGAAGATGCTCTGCCCTTCACTAAACTGCGCCTATCGCCAGCAGTTCACGGTGTGTCCTGGAGGAGAACCAGGGCTCAAAAGGTGGAATGAAAGGAGGGGAAAAACCAGACCTTCTTAAAATGTCTAGGCTTCTCTCTTTGCACTGTATTGGATGTTGTGACCCTTTCTAATGGTAACATATCAAATTTCATTTTAAAAAACAGTGGCAGAGTTATGTAATTAGTCATGGCTCTCCGAAGCAAAAAAAAACTTTCAAAAATCATAATTCATCTGCTTTCTCTCCTTCCAAGCATTATTAAGTCACTGTGAAGACCATAAGCATGTACACATGGAACTTCTGGTAGTTGTCTTTGCTATCATCAAGCCTCAGTATGAAGCCTGATTCTTATTTTAATTTGGTTTTTTTTTCTCCTTTTCCCTTAGATGAAGATGATTATTACAGGTGCCTAAGCTTTAGTCTTTACCTTCCAACAGACAAAAAGTAAGAAAAGGTTATAGGAAAGTGCTCTAAATATGGTGGGTTTTTTAACGGCTAGGAAGAAAATATCGTTTGGAAACCAAAATATCCTGGAGGCTCTTTCTCCATCCATCATATATTTGACAAATTGACTTTTGCTTCCAGGGCAGGTGCTCAGCTTCTTCATTAGTATAATGATCCCTAGCCTTCTCTGCCCAAACTTAGGTAATTTGAATGAAAAATAAGTTTTATGAAATGTAGCTGTTAACAGTGTCAATAAATTTGAAGTTTGTGATTACACGTCTCTTACAGTAAGGCTGTCCCTCTCTCCTGTAGACCAGCATTCAGCTGACCATTCTTACACCCAAATGTCCCTTCTCTTTGCTTGACAAAACCAGGCCAGTTGGGTACCAAGGTGACTTAGAAGTTTCTCTAATATGTAATCCCCTTTTATATTCTGTATTATGTATGAACTCAAAGACAAAATATCTACGTTATCTTAAATAAACTTGGTAAAATGTATTTCAAAAAGTTTCTTGAGTCAAAAAGTAGCAAATCATTGTATGTATTTTCCATATTTGTATAGGTTTCATTATATTCTCATTCTAAGTTACTCTTAAGTCTCTTTCATATTTAAAAAATGGAACTACACACCTATCATGCAAAATGTAAAGAAGTATGTTCAACTAGTTCAAATTAGATATACAGTAAAAATACACTTCCAAAGAAATATCATTTCCATTTTTGTTCATGTTTTTAACAGAATTTCAGACTAATACATCAAATGTGGAACTGTACAAGTATGTGAAGAAACATTAGGATTGCAGTAGTAAAAAAATGTACAGCATTCAAAACCAACAAGCTCTAAACAACCAAACAATACCACAGGATTGAAACAATCATGGGGACAACATAGGTCATTGGAGCCAGTGAGTGAATCCTAATGCACCTACATAAAGACCCTACATAGAATATTGTCTCTTATTTATATGCAAAATCCCTGATTTGATTAAACCAGACAATTTCTCTAATTGTCTCTTAAAGGTTTTAGATAAGATTAACACGAGAGTATTCCCCTTCATGAAGGTCGGTTATTCGAAAAGGCAATATTGAGAGTTGATTCGAAAGGTATTTCCATCCATGTGGATTCAGGTAGTTAAAACACAAGACCACAAATAATAGCACTGCGAGTTTTGAGAACCGTTTGAATTGTTATCCGCTACATTTGCCGGAACACTTAAGAATTCAGGATTCAGGTTTTTTAAAGCTGTTTACAGGTTAACACACAGGGTTTTAAATTATGGGCTGTACCCATTTAACAGTGGACCAACATTGCCTTTTAAACCAAGAAAAGATCCAGCTCAGCATGTCAAAACAATGAAAATCTCCAAGGTGATTGACAAGGAACAAAACATTACATACAGCAGAGACTCTGTGTCCGCATGTCTTTAAAAGGCGGATATTTTTACCGTCCACTAACCAGCACAATTTCCACATTTATATTATGAGGAAAAATGTCTTGGACAATCCTGTAACAGTTATTAATTCAACCCAAATTATCTTTTTTAATATTTCATCATTGTGCATAAACCAAATGTGAACTATGCCAGCCTCCTGGGTTTAGTGACCAGAACGTAATCCCTGTCACAGACCTTAGCTAGTAATGATATTTTTAGGACTACCTTGCTTTTCAGATAATTCACCTGTGGGATTTTATCAGCTGAAGTTTGGTTAATAAATGACCTAATTATGTCAGCATTTCTATCCCACAGTCCTCATGCTCTGAGATCTCTCACTGATCTCGATAGGAATTCGGTTTGCACCAGAATGGCAAACTTTCAGCTGAGAAAGCTGAATAAATGTAGCACTTTTAAAAGAAAAATATTATTACCAAAGAGTCTGGCCTACTAAGTCATCTTCAATGCACTGAAAAGGGCAAAGAACACGAATCTTGGCACCTATCTTATTTATTTTGAATAATCTTTTAGCAATTTTGATCCAATGGGAGTGACGGATTAGTTTTAGGGAGTTAGCCACATACAACCTAACATTTGACCAAAATAAACTGATTTAACAGGTTCGAAAAGGAACAACCATATGCATCTTATGCACCACTCAAATTCTATAAAACTACTGGGCAAACAGCATAGTGTGTACTCATTCTTATACATACTTAAACTTTGCTGAGGTATTTCTTTAATTACAGAAAAGCATCTTTCAAAACAATAGGAAAAAACTCAAAATATGAGTTATATTCTGCACAGATTTGGCGGGGGAGAAGGAATTAAACTGTATTGCAAGGTCCATAAACATTAAAGGAATAACCACTTTTATTGGTATCAATAATATCTTCTCCTTCCTTGGCTTTTTATTCCTTCAAAGCGTTACAAAAAAATGTAAGGCTGTGACTTTATAAAACATAATTTTGCCTCGACTTTGCCAACCAGTGTTGTAAAAGAACCTGAAATACTTTTTTTTCCTAGGGAAAACATTACCCGGTGTCCACCCCTGGGCGGGTTGTGGCCACGGAGCTGTCGGACACCCTGCTTGCCCCCTCCGTGGAACAGGACGAGCGCTCTCTTGCACAAAAGCGAGGCTCTTCCCAGAAATGCCAGCTCAACTCAAGTTTCTTTCACGCAGCAAAATTAAGCATAGATTTTCTGTTTGAATTTTAACATTATCTGATAAATCCTATCCGCAACTAACATTTATTTCTCTACAATGAGGATACCTAGACTGTTGTACAAGCTGGATTCTCACCCATATATACTTCAGGAACAGGAGGAATGTACACATCGTATTTAGAGTTCATCCTAGGCAGATACTGTGTTTGAAGTGCAGTTTTCTAATCCTTTTAAATACAATCAGCCTATCTTGATTGTGACACTAGTGTTAAATGTAACTCCAGCCATTACCAAGTAGTTTCCATAAGTGGTTTTATTACCGGTTAGATTTTACAAATTCTGGTATTCGAACAGATTTCAACCTTAAAATTCTAAAACAACAAAGCAACCAATGAAAGGCTTAGGACTATTCAAAGTAACAAACTCTTAACATTTTTGCCCTGGTCATAAATATACAGAGAGAAAAAGAGAGAAGTGGACGTGGAATTCGAAGAATGTAGATAAAACAGTATATAAGGCACATGGCAGTCTTTGAAAATACAGAAGCTTTAGCCAACTTAAATTAATTGCTGTTTCCCTTGCTCAGTCCACAAAACTGTACAGTTACACAAATGTTGTGTTGCGATAGATCTTCCAAGTTATTCTTCAGTCCATACTCCATAATACCAGAACACTACATTTCCTTCTGTTTTTTAGGAGAGATCCTAATTGTGGTTAGTCAGTTGCTCAAAGCCTCTATTAAAATACACTTGGAATTTCAGCTAAGAATAATTTCTTTTTTAAAGAAATTATTAAGAAAGAGTCATCAGAAAAGATTTGTAAGAGTTGTCTGTGAAGGACTTCGAGATTCATGAACCTCAAGACTTCCGGGCACTGATGTCAAGACAGATGTCACAGTAGGCATAGTAGGATTAGTCAAGTCCGTTAAAGTAGTGGGAGTGCTGGATGGGCTCATGGAGGCATTGGATATTTCTGAGGCAGGACCTGATGGGGTCCCTGCTTGGAGTGTTGAGTCTGAAGTCTTATCCACCCCTGTGTTTTCTTGACGTAAGAGGTTCCGTCTGAATTTGGCTCGAGCATTTTGAAACCAAACCTGAAATAGTTTAATATAACAGGGTAGCATTTAAAGAGCTGCAGCGTTTTTAAAAAGGCAAAAAACATACTCACAAATTCACCAATGCTTGAATTAGGGAAGATGTTTTCATGGGTAACGTGTCAGAAAAGTAGCCCCGGTCATGAGAAGCATCCTCTGCATGCCTGTAAAGCATTCCTCTTTCCCTCTCCTGCAGCCCTGTGTAAACAGTCTGCCTGGGACAGGAGTGGACTAAGGATGGAGGAAGGGAGCCTTTCTGTGCAACTTATGTATAAAGATGCTTGGAAATTTGGCAGCCTGTGTGAATCCTCAATTGCCCTCAATCCCAGAAGTATTTGTCTGGATGAGGCAGACATCAAGCATCTGATGAATGTAAAATAACGAGTTTCAGCATCCTCGTATCTCAAGTCCATCTCCCGTCGTAAGCAGGTGACACAGACCACAGCACCCTGCCTCTCTGCGGGCCCTGAGAGCTCTCCCAGGAACTTCCTCACATCTCGGTGTCTGCAGTGCTCTCACTATTCTGAAAGGACTGTCCCTTTTCCTTACTCTTCTTTCTCAAAGGCTTCAGCTCCTTTCACCTATGCCAGTCTCCTCCTTCAAATGTTTTCAGTACCGGGATGATGTCAGGAAGAGGAACAAATGCTATTAAAGACCCACATTGTATTGAAAACTGTAATTTCAGTAGGAATTATTTCCACATACAGATTTTTTCCCATGATTGCTACTTCTTGCATTATTTGACTATCTATGAGTGAAGGACAAAAGCTACAACTTCCATCTTTCTCAGTTAAATGTCAGTGTTTTGGTTCGAGTTAATAATGCCTTCCTTTGTTTAAAGATAAGATATTTTTCTGACCTATTTGAAAAAAATCGAAAATAAAAGGTATTTCTGAAACTTGCATGAAACCGCAGTACAGCTTATTGCTTCAACTACATTTGAAAACGTCATTTAAATACCCTGGGTGCAACCTGATAAATCCTGATACCAGGTGATTTTACTGCTACAAACTAGCTGAAGTTTCACAGTGCTTATTTATCAGAAGGCCTCTGTCACCGTTAGATTCTTTACAATGGACTCAACGTTGATCCTACTGTCCTCGCCTTGACCTGCTACAAGGACTAGGACTGAGTGTTTCCATCCCAGATGCAGTGAGCCCCCTCAGCCCTGACTCTGCCGGAGAAAGGCACCGAGCGAGCACATCGCCACACGGTATCTCCATCGCATTTCTGCTCTTTGGCCTGTACAGGGAAACGGGGAGTGTGGAGCTCACGAGGCCACACCAGCCGGTACAGAAATGCTGGCCTCTGACTCGGAGCCGCGTGGCCCTGCCCCTGTCGCTGGTTAACCAGGCCACTGGCGGAGGAGCGACGCGTGAACACGAGCAGGCCCATGAGCTGTTCTCTGAGCACCCTCAGCTTGCCCGCACGGTTAGAGCTGATGAACGTGTCTCGGCTGTTTTCTCTCTGACTGGTTTTCTTCTCATCTGTAGATCCAGCCCCAAATTCCCCCTACTGAGAGCTCTTACTCTTTCTCTGGGAAGCTTTCTCGCCCAGCCGAGGCTCTTTAAGGCGCATGCTCTCTCCAGGGAATGCCACAAGGAAATAATCCTCAGGCACAGCTTCTAGCAGTGGCCATAGGAGTTGCATTCATGGGCCACGCAGAAATCACATCCCTACAGGTCCTTTTTTCTGGAAGCTCAGTATTTTAAAGCAGTTTGTGTTGGCATGCCCTTTGTTAAAATGCTTAGTTTAAAGGCTATTTATCAGTTTCATACACAACAAGAAAACAAAAATCCTCTCCTAAACTAGCACGAGTGAAAACATACTCATGATTTTAGGACACAGTCCACTGTAGTGGTAAACCTGCTAAAGGCCAGCGATGTGGTCAAAACGAGGCAAACCCAAATGTGGTGTTTGTGCCTGACAGTCGCAGCCAGTGTCCTCTCCTGTGGGTGTTCATTCAAAGCCACGCGAGAAGGGAGGTGCAGGAGAGCGTGCGGGGTTCTGAGCAAGGCGAGAGCCTCATGTGCAGGGGATGCACGAGGCAAATCCACCTGTTCTGGTCATTCAAGCCGCAAAGTCTCAAGCACTAACTAGTTAGGAATGGTAAAAAACAGCAATTTGAACATTTATGGGATTTTTCTACCTTTCAGTAAGACATAATTTATATTTGTCCCACAAAGTAATTTGGTTTTGATGTTTTTAATATGCCTTCTAGCAATTGTAAGAAGGATAACACATATGAAGGTGAAGTGGAAGGTTAGAAACTGGCGCTGTTGATACGTATGTGTATCAGAGTTATGTAATAATTAGAACAGACAAAACCACTGGTCCAGTTGCGCATACTCATACTTCTGCATAATTTCACACTTGCATTCATTAAAAATACGCATGTTCATATATGCAGTAGTCCCAAATATGAGTAATATTTCCATTCTTAGTCACAGAAGAGTTTTCTTGATTAAAGTGTGTAGAACTGTAGAAGGCACCGTAAGGACTTTCTTAATTTACACTGCTCCTAAAGGTCCAACTGCTCCTTAACCTAAACAGAGAGAGAGACTCTACGGTACTTTTCTGTTTGCGATTTGAAATATGCAGAACGTAAAGAAACATGAGCAAGATTATTGGTGTTTATGTATTCCCCTTTGACTTCCATTAACGATGAAAACCTGTGCTCAGGTGCCCTTACGATGACCATGCTGCTTTCTGGAGGTGCATATATAATGTGGTTCATTCTCTCTTTAATAGTGGCAATTCATATTAGACATAGAAAATATTCGTCTTGTGTGTATTATTCATAAATAGAGATGTTACGACTACTTTCACTTCCTTACTCACTGAGGTGTTGTCAAGGTTAATCAGCTAATGGTTAATCAGCTCTTTGCCAATAATAAATATTCGTATTATTACTGAAAAGACATCTAAATATTTTTTAATTGAAATACCGGAAATCCTTTGTCTTATGATGGGAAGGGGTAACAATTATCACGATAGTGGTATTCTGGTACACGCTTAAGATATGACAGTATTCAGCAAAGACTTCACGTTGAAGACTAGTGAAAGAAGAAGAACTCTTGGTGTCTGAGCTGCGTCTCTGCTGTCCCGTGCCCACACTCAGAGCTGTGCAAGCGCGTGTGAGCGCTGGCAAGCCGGGGTTGCCCACACGTGATGGCAGCAGCCCCGTGTGCTCACGTGGGCAGTTCAGGCCCTGCACCTGTAACGGCACTGCGGTAAAGTAAAGAAATAATAACCCAAACATACATCATCACTGGAAGAATTGTTCCAGAAGGACTTCTCTCACATCAATTACACAATGAGGAATCTGGGCTTCAGTACCGAGGAACGAACAAAATCATTGGGAAGTATTTAGTGACTTTCTGTCCAACTGTATCATGTTAAGGCTGAGCAATTTCAAGTCAAAGGGGGAAATATGGACCAAAACTCCCACTGAAAAAATAAAAGCAGCTGCGAGACCCGCCACTGATGCTACCACGTTCTGGCTGGCGGAGCTGGATGCCTGTAGCTGGGCAACTCAGCAGCTAGGCGGAATAACACTTACTGTGGTTAAAATATTATACTATCTCTTCAGTGATCTCTGCAGCCAGCTCTTTGTCTCCATCAAGTAAAACAGGAATAAAATAACATCTCCATGTGATAGGGAAGTATTGAAAATAAATACACTCAGGCTTGTAAAGGCTTTGGGTACTGCAGTGAATGAGATCATCTAATCCTCTTAGATAACTTTGTGTTCTTGTCTGTAGCACCTCCATTGTTGCAACTGTTTTATGTCAGTTGTAGGAATAGCTTGTGCTAGAAAAAATAATTTAAGCACAATTTTGCTCATTCACCCAGCTACCCGGAGACATTCAGGTTTACTGAATTTTACTAACTAGTAAGTGGGGAAACAAAAATATAAAGGACGTTGCACCACAAAGCAAACGACGTTCACTCATTGCACACATTCAACCCTGTTGACTACTGGAAACTGAATTAGCCCAAATGCAGTCATCTTTGTAGGGTTTTCATAGCAACTTTACTGGGGAGAGATTCCAGAAAGAATAAGCAGCGTACAAGACACTGGCGTTGGGTTCCTAAACTGCTTTTGCCGTGGACAGTCGTACTCCAGACCCCTGGGGAGAGAAGAGGGAGCACTAATAGCTAGCAACCCCTATGTTCTTAGGACTTTCCACTTCGACCTTTCCCTTCTAAACTCACAAAAAGAAAGCTCAGTTCCCAAAAGAGGACCATTTATGCCAGTTAGTTGGCTCACAATTAGCTGGACACTTTAATTATGAATGATCGCTTACAATAATGGGCTTGTGTTCCCCAGCTGCAGTACAAGAAGTATATGAATTAAATGGCAAATATAGAGCTAAATTGGGTTGAAAATAAATAAAAATAAGGGTTAAAAATATAAATAGGCTTACTGTGATTCTAATGTGGCTAGTTAAAGAGGACAGCCTGCATTACACAGCCACCAAAGGCACTGCCATTTAGGAAGCAGCATGTTACATTTCCATGCCGTTCCGCCACTGGACTCGTGCAGCTGATGACTAATTGTGTACAAAGCAGAGACAGAAGCCACATCTTCCAAATCTGATAGCACAGACCGTTAAGAATATGGTCAAATTCTCTGCTCATCTACAAACAAAGAACCCTCGTTCCACGTTATGCGGGACTGTCTATGGAGTAAGGGCACTACAGCGGCTTCCTAAATCACTAGGAACTCTACTACGTGTGCGCAGGAAGTACACTTAGAACAAGTCTGTTTCTCCTGATCCGCTGCCCTGCCTTTTCTATTAAAATACATTCTGTTAATGTTATCCAAAGAGCCACAATCCTTCATCAGCTGAACATACAGAAAATACAACAGCTCATAAACACACCTGGTGACAGCGTGGGGAACGCGGAACAGGTCTTACTGCTGGCGAGTGTGCACGTACATCTGGGAGTCCAGGCGCCTTCAGTGTGTAAGACAGACTGATACTAACGATGCTTGTTTAGATCAATAGTGTCAGTGAATTACTTCGTGTTCGATAACTGACACGGACGGAACGCCAAGCTCTCTGGCTCAAAGAATTAACAAGTGACACTGTCTCAGTAACCAACATCATGAAGAGTTTTCCCCAGCAAAGAGCAGCCCTCAAACTCGTACAGGTGAACTTCAGTGTTTGAAAAATTGCCTCTCACAGGTTAGAGATAAACCCATTGGGCACAAAGGCTCTAAAAATGAAAAACCAAGTTTGTTTGTTCATACCCCAAATTAATTTTCAAACAAAAAGTCCAAGAATATGGAGTAGAGAGTGCTCATAACAGACAGGAAAACTCAAGTGATACTAGACAAAGTACCACTTGGAGACATTTCCTTGAACTGCTTCCAACAGCATCATCCTCTGGGTCAAATCCTCATCACCAACTATTACCTTCCACCACCTTCAGCTAAAGGAGCCCTGACATCAAGGGTTATTTAACTGTGACAGTAAAAGAAGTGAAACACCAATCACCAAAATGGTAAATAAAGTTTAGTGGGATCGTAAGGGTCTGCCACCAAAAAAAACCAAACCAAACAACAACAAAAAAAACTACTAAGCACCTTAAAACTGAAAGCTGTGATATGTTTAAGATGGAAATAGAAGCAATGAAGAAACTGAAAGAAGAATTGAAGTGCAGTGGAGATGTGGAGTCCAGTTTCGGAGACAAGGAAATACATTCTGAAAAGGAAGGAACAGATACAATAACTTGGAAAAAAAGATGGAAGGAAAGACCCATTAAGGTGAAAAGAGGAGAGAGAGATGGAAGCCAAAGTTGTTGTGGAGTGAGGAGAGAGAACAGAAAGATGGTCAAGAGAGAGACACTTTCTAGACACTGAGCTCATTTCTTAATGCCCTGTGTGAAATTTCTCAGACAATTCAGGTGTGAGCGCAGTGTAACGGACAGAACAGACATCACTGAAGTGTCTAAACTCTGAGGGTAAAATAAGAAGAAGTGTCAAAATAAGGACCAACAAATGCAGTGAATTGTTTTGCCCATATGCATGGATAAAGGAGAGCCGCTATGAGACACTGTGCCAAGTGTTAGGATGAGCACTGCTTACACCCGAGGAATCTGCTCCACCACCGCAAATCAGCCTCATAAAAAGAACAACCAAAAAATCCAGCTCTGGAGGACGTAGCCAAGAGAAATAATTACATACAGCTTTTCATTAGTAGTTTTTACTGGGAAACCTACAAAGCCTTTACTCCTTCTTCTCTTAGGTACTAACACTGTAAAGTCCAGAATCTCTCCAGTGAATACGGGTTTTTTTCACAATTTTTTGTCTCCTGCCCTCCGCTCACCCACGACTTTGCGAGAGCTGCCCACGGTGCTTTCCCTGGGGTCTGTCTCTGAGCCCTGCCTGTCTCTGTGAAGCCCACAAACCACTTGTCTACAATTAAGACCTGTTTAAAAATTACAGCCATAAACCCTGCAATGTCATGGCTCCTGTATGCCCAAGTTTATCTCTATAGCTATTTGGATAATTGCCCACTGAAATTGACTTCTTGAATCAGAACTGTAAATTAAAATGGAGCTGAACCAACTAATATTCTCACCTTTGCTTCCCATAATAGTTCAAATGGAGTGTATATCCATGAAGCAAGAACAATCCAGCTTTCAGAGAAGAGGTACTTTTAAAACGCAGTTTCTTTTCATTCTAAGTTACTAAACTATGAATAAAAAAAATAATCTTTGAAAAATTAAATTTATGTCCACCTCAGTTATGAAAGAAAAGATATCCTCCTTGTTCTGGTAAAATAAATTCAAACTGCCGATTCCTATAAAGGTAAACGTTCACAGTCGTTTCCAAATTAAGAGCTCTGTATTTACAGTGAACACACTAACTAAAATAATTCACTTTTGCTTACAGCAGACCGGAAGCTAAAACGTGCACCAGTATTACGTAACTACAGGAGAACAAGCAGGGCCCCAAACCCTCACAACTGTCATTAAAAATCAGAGCCCAAGTGATCTGCTTTTGGCAAGCTGAAAAGAAATAACTTTTCTCATACTTTCTAGGGTTTAACTGAGGTCTCACAAAAGGTATGAACGATTAAGAAAAGCTTGAAAATCAGCAAAATCCAATGCATTTTAAATATGAATGGAGATTTTATTTACTTCTCAAGACAAAAGACTGCTCTTCTTACCTGAAGAACTCTTTTGGTCAGGCCGGTTTTCTGAGCTAGCTGTTTCAAGTCCTTGGCATCAGGATTGTGGTTAATAGCAAAGTATGACTTCATTGTCCGCAACTGGTGGTGTTTGAATGATGTCCTCATACGCTTTGTTTTTTGATTGCTGGGGTATTGCTGGTCTCTATCCAGGTGGTCACCATCGTTTTCATTGCAACTTAAAGCTTAAGGCAACAAGAGGAAAAGGCGTGTAAATCTGTTGCTCTGTGACCAGCATTGTTTGCAGTTCATCTGAGTGCAGCAATTAAAATAACACACCGTGGCACGTATTGTGCTGGTACAAATCCTACTTGCCTTCCCCTCCATTTCTGCATCTTCTATTTTTCCCTTACAATAACCAGCCTGCAAGGACCCTCACCTGCCTCTTTATGGCTTTTAAGATGTCAGGTCTGTTTCCTTTTTTCCTTGCTCCATCTCCACACAGCCTTTCCTCCACTTTCTGCTGTAGGACAGTAGCTGTCCCCAGCGCTCTAAGGTGTTTTAATGTACTTTGTATCACTATAAATTGCATTGGAACATACAAAGAGAGCTGTACAATGCAGCCCACTTAAACCCCGATGGAACAGACCAGTTAAAATTATAATTATTTCCTCCATCAAACTAAACCCTGTAGAGTACAAGAGAGACCATTAAACGAAAGACTATAAAAGAAATAAAGTTTGTGGGTACCAGACAGCAAATTATGACTATGATTTGGCTAGCTAAAGAAATAAAGCTGTTAATACAACGTATCTCTGGAATGCCAAGGGAAAAATATCTTTTTAATTATTTATATGTTTATGTTTCCCTTTTTAAAGAAGTACTTGCAAATACTAGTTTGAATGATCAGTTCTGTAATATCCTTTTGAAATCGCTGAATACCACTGATTGATACGTTTGCGTAAATGAAGTATACAGCCTGTAAAGGAGGCCTGCGAGCAAGGAACATTACGGCAATTATCAAGTAGTGTTAAATGTTGCATGCCAAGCAAAATAATCCCATAGACCAAAAGTAGTTTTTCATTTATTTGTGCATACAGTAAACCATAGAAAAACTTTGAAAATAACATTAAGGACTGAGGTTAAATCCACTAAAAAAATCAGGGATATAACTGAAAATTGGCTCTGACAAACCATCACTAATTTGATTTTTCCATTCTAGTATCTACAACTCCCTTTTAATTTCCTACAGGTTCTTTTGTTAAAGGTAATGAAAAATCACTCTCTCTGTTCTGCTACATGCAAACAAAAAAAGAGGAAAAAAAAGTTTTCAATGTAAATGATTGGTGAATTTCTTAAACACACAAACAGATTTGTTTCCAGTTGTCCATTGCTGCTGGTTCATTACAAGGGAGTACATCTATAGACATGTCTTTACAGTCTTACTCTAAATTCATGGCATCCATCAGAGGTTTCCAGCCCTATTGAAAACATACAAATTCTGAAAGGCATGCATTATAAACAGTTTATTTAAAATAGACACAAAATGCACGTACTCATCAGTAAGAATGTGCCCAGATTCTACACACAGCGCTTTTGCAGCAGGCACAGTAGCTGCTTTGCAACCTTCAGCTTCCCAAAACCTAAACAGATCGGGCACAACATAGAGCAAGGCCTGCAGAAACTGAGCTTCAAGACCAAAAGCACATTTGTTTAATAGATACATAGAAAGTATCCAAAGCCTTGAACTTTTCTGTGTGTTTCTGTACTCCTGTAATTTTAAAAACAGCTTTAAGGAATTGTACTGTAAGTATAAATGTGTGTGTGAATACATTTGTTTAGATCCTTCCCAGGCCTGAACACCTTGTGCCAAATTCCAGCAATAAGAAGCATTTCTGCTTGTTTTCCTGCGGTGTGGAAAGTCGGGAAGCACCTCCATTTAAAAGGTATAAGATCCTTAATAGGAGATAGCAAAAATTGAGTGTTAGTGGAGCTGGATGGACTGTAGCGAAATCTTTTCTGGTTTAAGAGCTGAGCTCTAGTTGCCACACTGGGGCCATCCCATGCGGTCCCATCTCCTGCCGAGCTACAGCTCCTGATGTAGAGAAATCTGGGATGAATAACCAAAACTATATTGCTCATAGCAAATTCTATTAGCAGCACCTGTGTTTAAAATGTCCTCGCAGAGTTTTAGCTATTAGTAATGGAAAAGCCCTCTCTCTGTGTGATATCTTAAACCAGAAAGAACAAGACAGAGTCTTAGGAGGAAAAGCATCAAAACGTCTGTCTGAAGGACTGAGATCTGCTCGTGTTCATACGCAACCAAACCAACCCCAGGGCTGCAAGCAGTTGGGTTCTGACCTGTTCCATAGAGGACGAGATACATTCAGGATCCAAAGAAACAACAGGGGTTCTAAACCCCCCTAGAATGGAATGAGGGAATCAGCTTTTCAGCAAGCCCTGATAGGACAATGAACAATTTATGCTTGGAATTTCTAATCATTTTACCTCCTCACCTACTAAATAAAAATATTAATATGATAGCACATATGTACCATTTGAGACTGGAAAAATATTGACCTTTTCTCTAAAGAAAGTTATAGAACAGACTTGGAAAGTGCACGAGGGTGTCTGCAGTTCGCTTGTCTTGCACAAGTGGTTTGGGTACCCCCAGGCATCACCTGACAGGACATAAATTTTCCTGGTTAGTGCCCGTTCCCCTCCCGTATTTGGTTGTGGTGCCTGGAGCCATCTTCAAAAGTCTGATACATTAGGGGTAACGTTATATGCATCTCTCACGGAACATGAAATGTCCATGGGTGTTGCAGAGAGATACAGGATGGGCCAAGGGTGCAAGTGTGTGGAGCTTTGGAGAGCTGAGGAGTTTCTGCAAAGGCATCGTGGTGTAAGAGTAACACTGCACATGCTCCTCACACAGCCCTCTGTTTTTCAGGCACTTCTTCCCTGCTCCTTTGTGGTATTCCCATGTCCCTCCCAAAGGAATTGTCAACTATCTGTAGGTAAGATTTCCATTCAATTGCAGTTTCTAGGGCTTCTGCTGGGAGTTCAGAAATACGATTGGTAAAATTCCAGTTGAACAGAGGAGTCTTAAATTAATTAATGTTTCATTCCTATTTTGTGATAAAACAAATTCTGAAAGGGTGCCAAGTCTCTTTTTTGACCCGAGAACATTTCTAAGGCCCTCCTGCCTTTCCCGCAGGCCCCGCATCCAGGCCATTGCCCTCCTGGCCCTCCGCTGGTCTGGCCCGTGGCCAGCTCTGACAACCCCCTCCCTCTGCACCACACAAATGTCCACTCGGCCACAAGATGGTGATGTCCACAGAGAGCACCGCCTGCAACTGAGATAAAAACGTTATCTTCTGATATCGGTGACCAAAATATCCTCTGCAGAATAACAGATAATACTGCCCCTGGAAACAGCGACACGAGCGTAAAGCAGGATGTGCTGTTTATCTTTGTAACAAGCGCTATTTGAAGAAGAAAACTTGGGAGCACTGTTTCACACAGATCCCCCCACAGGTCGGGAGTGGGGGCAAAGCATGTACGTGGTGGTCAGTAGGTCGCTAAGTGTGTGACACATGAAGAGGATGGAAAAGAGGAATTTCCTTTGGGGGAACTTTTGTTCGTAGTAGCTTGTGTTTGACATGTTAAATTACCCCAAAAGAAAGCAAACTAATCCTGATTCTGAAAGAATGATGAAATAAGAGACACATTTGGTGCATGTATCAGCTCTCCATATTCAGGGGCTCAGGAACGTACGCTCCTTTCCTTCTGTAATAAGAGTCAAGGGGGTGTTTTAACCTTCTGCTGCCTGGAGAGGGAACTTGTGATTAACTAGACTAGGCAGGGGTGCAGCCTTATTTGTCCTTTGGCAGGAAAGTGTAACGGACTTCTTGGTACCCGCATCCTTGAAGGGGACAAAAGTGAGACAGAGCCCTCTGAGCGGTACCTGGGACAGGATCAGCGGTAGAGTCCTTCTCCCTGGTGGAAGGAGAAGACACCTGGGGAAGGCAGACGCCTGAACTCCTCACACAACTGGGATTAACAGCGGTGAAGCTGTGGCGCTTGGAGCAGGCAAGGGACCCCTCGCTGCTTCTGAGGTGCCTGGCAGCACCGGCATGAGGGTGTCTCTGCCAAGCCTTGGGAGCAGCAGGCACAGCAAGCGCTGCCTCAACCTTGACATTTCAAGAGGCGTTTTCAGGAAGAGGGAGATGGAGCCTGTCTGGAGGAGCGGCTGTCTTCCAGGCTGAGCATCCCGAGGCCACGAGAGAGGACAGCTGGGATCACAAACCCGCTTTCCTCCGGCCTTCCTCGGCCGCCCCGGACAAAAGGGCGGCGTGTCCCGGTGCCTCCCGGCACAGGACGGGCCCCCCCGGGCGCGGAGCCTGCGGGGAGAGAGCGGCCCGGGAGCGGGCGGGAGAACAAAGGGTCCGGAGCCGGGCAGCGGGCCGGGCGGGGCGCGGGGGGCTTTTCCCCTCAATTAAGCCAAGTGAATGGCGCTGAATGGCCGGTGCGAGTGCGCGGTAATTCCCCGAGCGCCGCGATTAACCCGGGCAGCCCCGGGCTCCTCGCTGCCCGCCGGGCCGGGGGAAGGGGCTGGCGGCGGGCTCCGGGCTCCGCGGGGCTCTTCCCGAGGGACCCCCCGGCCGGAGGGAGAGGAGGAGGGAGCGCTCCCGGGGCCCCTCCTCGCCCTTCGGGGAGCGGGGCCGGCTCCCTGCCCCTGCCCCTGCCCCGACCCCAACCCCTCCGCCTGCCCCTGCCCCTGCCCCGACCCCAGCCCCTGCCCCCGGGAGGTTCCAGATGCACCGCGCCCGGGGAGCGGGGCAGGAGGAGGGGAGGGGGCGAGCTCTGCTTTGCCTTCGGAAATCCTTGCGAGACGTCCTTTTTCTATCAGCTGCGGCTCCTGTTTGCTCGCTCTGCAACTGTGGTCACAGGAGAGTTTATTCCGAGCGTAGTCCCAGGGGAAAGGAGGAGGGAGGGAGAAATTCGCTCTTCAAAACTTTCCAGGCTCTTCCCAGTTTTGTCAGGAGAGAGAGGGGGAAACAAACAAAAAAAAAAAGCCGAGCTTTTGACCAAGCCCGTTGGCAGGCTCAGCTCCAGCGAGCCCCGGCACTTCCCCGGGCCGTGCTGGGGGGCGAGGGGGCCGCGGGGCCGGCTCCGCCCGGGCCCCGGCAAAAGCCGCCCCCAGCCCCGCTGCCCTCGGCCGAGGGGCCGCTCCTGGCCTGGAGGGTCAGGCCCCTGCTTCTCAAACGCTGCCCATCTTCCTGCTAGGAAAGGAAGGAAATATTTCCTCGTCTCCGCGCTGTTTGCACAGATTCTGGGGGTTTTATCAGCCCGCCGCGCCCCAAGGTTGCACAACACGTCTGTCGTTTTCGGGGATATTTCAGTGTCTCCCTACTAAAACCAGACTAGATACGAATGGACGAAGCAGAGCGGGCTGTGGGAGGTTGGGGGTCTAATTCACAGGGGGAGTATCCAGAATTCTTTACAGGTGCTTCTGTGTTCAGCAACTTTTCAGCCATTGATTTACTGACCTAAAAAATACCCCATCAGACTCCATTCCAACAAGTGAAAGAGGAAATTATGATCACAGGAACACACTTTAAAAAAAAAAAAAAAAAAAAGGAGACGGAGAGGGAAAAAAAAAATCTTTTTGAAGTTTCAGCATCCTTCTAAGCTATTTTCCACTTGTCAGGCTCTATCGACATCTAAAACTCATCATCCCCGTGCAAACGGAGTCTCGGTTAAGTAGAAAAAACAAAAGTCAGTGCGGTTCGTGATGCAGAGGAGTATTTGCTGCGATTTACGAAGTAAGTCCAGCCTCAACTCTGCCCAAGTTCTACGGGTCTCCCTTTTCCCACCACTTCTGCGTGTACATTTATTCACACAAAGTATTCTACACAAATTACCAGCAACAGATCCCCTCCGAGGTCAATATTGTGCATTTCCAGTGCATTTCTGAGAAGGAAATGACAAGTCGCATTAAAAAGAAAGAGAGAAACTATCACACTTTAAACGGTTTCCCTTGGAAAAGCACAAAATCACCGGCTTTGCAGGGATTTGCTCGTTTGTGAAATTGTACATCAACCGGCAACCTGGTCTGATTTCCCAGATCAATGGCACTTATTGTCGTATAAATTAGTCGATTAATGGTTTAGTAAATAGTTAAGTAGATAAATACTTTAAGCAAAGAAGCCAAAGGCTCCTCAAGGAAGGTCTCTTAAGCGTCAGTAGCAGGCTCTAAACAAAAATTAAAGGACCAACAAAAAAAAAAAAAATCGGAGGGCAATTATTTTGAAAACGAATTTTTAAAAAAATACACATAAAGGCGGTTGATTTAGAAAGTGAGGGAGCAGCAAGAGGTTCTCAGGCTGTGCTCCCCCCCAGGACAGATGCCGCTGGTTCGGTTTACAGGTCCTTTGAATCTGAACATCTGTCCTGCACAGGGAAACAGCGGAAGGACAATTAAAATCTAATCCCTCCGAAAAGGAGACGTTTTTAAACGGGCAAGATGCATGGTTTATGTACACGTTTTGACGCCGAGCTGTTCACTCGTGAGAACCCCGCATCCACCTTTCAGCAGCCTTCAGCACCGGCACCACCCCGGGTTTTTGCCCTGTTCCCAAGTAGGCGCCGATTTCCTTCCCGAGCTGCGTTCGCCCGCTAGAGATGCGCCTTTTCTCCCTGCCATTTTCAGCACAACCCGCTCCATTTCGCCGCCGCGGTGACTCTGCCTTCAGCCGCCAAACAGGCGCAGCTTCACCCCCCGGTGCAGCCCGAGCCCCTCGCACCCTGCACGTCCCCCCCGGAGCTCCCCCCGCAGCTGCGGCTCCACACAGACCGCAGCAAACGTGGCCTTTTCCTGACGCCCTCTCCGGGAAACACCACCAACAAAAAGTTAAAGGCAAATCTGCGCCCTGTGGGGCATGACTGAACTTCGTTGATTAAAAAGCAGAAGAAGAAGAAGAAAGAGAAAACAGGCTCGAAAGAGCGGAGAAGCGCAGACAACGCTGAAGCAGCGCAGGGCAGCAGGCAAAGGAGTTTCCTCTCCAGGGTCTCAGGAGCCGGCTGAGCGCAGCTTAGGGAAAGCCGGGGCTGAGACAAACCCCCCCTCCGCCTTGAATTGCAATAAAAATCGAGATCTAACAACTTTTCTGTTGTCCAAACGCTTTTCAAGGAGCAGCGCTGGGAGACGCGGGGATCGCAGCCGGTCTGCTGGGCAGTTACAGGGAAAGGGGGGAATCGGGGATGGGGAGGGGCAGGGCAGGAGGCTGCTCCAATTCCTTGGCCTGCAAAATTCCAGTGCTGCGGTGGTGGGGAGGTTCAAGGGGGAAACACATCGGAAAGTTTGCAGAGAGCCCGAGAGAGAGGTTCTGCAGAGTGCGGGCTTGTGGCCGCTGCCCTTCTTCCCACGGCTCATCCCAGCGACTCGGGGCAGCCGGGGCTCGGAAAGGGGATGCTGCGAGTTTCCCGGCTCTTCTCGGAGCCGAGCCCAACTCCAGCCCAACGGGTGGCGGTGGGAGCAGGATGGAGGTTGCCGCAGACACCTGCTGCCGCAGCCCCTGCCCGGGCACCCCCAGCCCCGAGCCCCCCGCCCACCTCCCGCTGCACGTCCTGGGAAACAGCCGCTTTCCGCCTTCCTTCCACAACTCGGAGGTGCAGAAGCTCAGGACAGGGCCAGGATAATTCACCCATCAGCAGCCTTTGAGGGTGGCTACCAAAGAAAATGCACAGCTCTCTGAAGTGCTAACTTACAATCTCTGGTTTCCAGATTTTATTTCAGGCTACGCTCCCCCTTCTCCCCCTCCTTAACCAGATGACCTTGCTTCAAAACATTTTATTTCCAGCTGAAGTGAAAAATGCTAACATATTAGCTTCTGTAATTGCAGTTTGACAGCACTTGATCTCAATAATTATGCTGCAGCTAAACTATTATTAACGGTTTAAGCTAAAATAAACGGAAATCCCCCTTTGGAAGTGAGCAGAAACAAACCATTTGAGTTGCTCGAGGGGAAGATGGGGGTCTCTTACCTGCATTGTAGGCTGCCAGGTCTGCCCCAGGCCCTGGGCTCTTCCTTTTCCTGGGTCTCCCCTTCTGGACAGTCCCCACGCCGTTGTAATAAGGCAGTCCCAAAGTGTTGGCGGAGCCCGCTCCCAAAGCCGGGCCCTTCCCAGCGGCTACATCCGAGTGATTGAAATGCACCTGGTACTCCCCCTGGATGAGAGTCTCGAAATGGAGCCGGCAGTACACCAGATTGTCCTTCATGCCAAAGTGATCGCCGGTGGTCAGCATCTTGTTGCAAGTGGTGCAAGTGAAGCAGTTTAAGTGATATACCAAATCCCTGGCCCTCATGACCATCTCGGAGGCAGAAATCCCCAGGTGACATCTCGCACATCTCTGCACCGAAAACCTCCTGCAAAACAGAACGGCCGGAGGAGCCGGTGAGAGGCGCATCCCCCCCCACCCCCTTCGTCGGGCCCGCCCGGAGGGCGGCGGAGGGAGAGAGGCAGCGGGGCCCGGGGCTGCGGGGCCCGGGGCAGCGGCACGGAGCCGGCACGGCTGCGGAGCCGCTTCGCCAGCCGGGCGGGCACCACGGCCCGGGAGCCCGACGGGCCCCGTCCCGCTCCCCACCAGGAAAACGCACCGACCCCCGCCCCGCAAACTTCCCCGGGGCCGGGGCAGGCTCCGGGCCCGCGCAGGAGGCACCGCGCCGGGCGAGGAGCGGCCCCGCTGCCGGCCGGGCTGACAGCGCGCCCGGGGCTCAGCCCCATCCCTGCAGCCCGCAGGGACACGGCGCCAGGCCAGCCCTTCCCGGGGGCCGCTCCGCGCCCAGGGGTCCCGCGGGGATCCCCTCGGCCGTTTCTCTTCCCCAAGACGGCTGGAAGGTACTGGGGGCTTGCCGAGGCTGAGCTGTGCCCGGGCCTTGCCCCTCTCCCGAGAAGACGGGGCGCATCCCCACCGCGGGTCTCCTGCTCCGGTGGCAGGTTTGAGGAGCCCCCCGCCCGCCCCAGGGGACCGCCTGCCCACGGAGCCCCTCCGCGGTCTCCTCGGGCCGGGGTCTGCTCGGCGGTGGGGGGCCGGGAGCAGGTCCCCCCCTCCCAGGCTGGCGGCTGAGGGCGGGCTGTACCTGTAGTAATCCTCCTTGCAGTAAATGCTGCCGTCCTTGCTGAAGCAGGTGAGCTCGGACTCCAGGTTGAGTTTACATTCGCAGCACTTCAGGCAGCGCATGTGCCACTGTTTATCCACAGCCAGGAGGTAATAACGGTCCGAGATTTTCCCCCCGCAGCCGGCGCACAGGGCAGCCCTGTCACTGCTGATGGAAGGCATGGTCTGCTGGGGGAAAACAATTACAGACCGTTAGCGAGAGGGAGAAACTCTTGTGCAGCGCCGGGCTCCCCCCTCCCCCTGCCCGGCCGGGGCCGGGCTTCTCCCCTCCCCGGCAGGCGCGGAGCAGCGCGGAGCAGCGCGGAGCAGAGCCCGACCTGGCCCGGGAACGCGGGTCCCCAGGGCCCCGCAGCATCCCACCGCCCCGGGAGGAGCGAGGAGGGGGGCGAGACAGCGAGGAAAACACTCTGGGTTGGAGGGAAGGCGTCCGCATCGGAACCACGATTTTTTTTCTTTTTTTTTTTTTTTTTTCCCTCGTGGATTTTCCAGTCCCAGAACAAGAAAAGATGCTGTTCGATAAACAGGCGCAATAATCACAGAGCAGGGCAAAGCGCAGATAGTTAATTTTAACATTTATTCTGAAGGATATTCGGAGGGGGTCTGCATAGAGAATGCTCTGCGGGTGCGTGTCTGTGCAGCGTGTCTCCGGGTGTTTTCTCCCAGCTATAAAATTCCGAGCGAATTACGATCACCCCCCCCCCCCCCAGCAGTCACAGTGCTACAGACACAGCTCTCCTGCAAGCTGGGTCCAAACAACACGTATCCAAACCTGCGGGGACCCAAAGCACTGCAGGGACCAGTACATAAAGCTGCGGAGCAGACGCACATCGCTGGATCCGAGGCGCAGGATTTTTTGACCAGGAAAACGAAAGAGTGGGAAACGCGTAGGAAAGAAAGTGGGGAGGGGGGGGGAGGAAAACGACAGAACACTTTAGATTAAGCTGGGATAAACTTGGAAGCAATAAAACTAAATGTAACCCCTATATAATTTAATAGTTTAGTGTCAAATCGCAATCCAATCGAAATCCCGCAAAAAAACCCAAATACATACATAGTCTGTCAACCTCTACCACACGAAGAGCGAGAAAGCAAGCTGGGCACCGTTGGAGCACGCCTTTGTACTGGAGCCGGCACCGGGGAGCAGGGGGGGCCGGCAGCGCGCAGAGCGCTCCCCGCTCGCCACGAACTCGCCAGCCCGCACTGCGCGCAGAGCCGCTGCGGATCCGCTCTGCTGCGGGAGAACCCCAAACGTTTTGTACAGATGTGACACGGCTGGTTTGGATTCGGGGGGCTGGAGGAAGAAGTTGTTTGTTTACTTTTACCTCCCCTAGAGCCCTAAGTCCTTGCGCAAAGCAAAAAGCAAGGGCAGAAGAGGGAAGAACCGAAAGGAATCGAAGCGGTTTTTCCAGCCTGACCCGTTACTTTCACCCAGTACTTGCAGGGAGCACGACACCCCATCGCCATGAGCTCTGCCCTTTGCACTGCCCCACTCCCGCTATCAGAACGACACAGAAACACAATTCTGGCACTACCTCGGGATGCTCGCCTCCCGAACCTTATTTCTCTAAGGCATCAACTCAACTCTGATCAGGGGTCCCTTTACAACCGAAACAATTTTTTTTTTTTTTTTTGTAAATCCACTTTAAATGAAATACGATTTTTCAGCTTTGCTTTTCCGGTAAGAAAAATATTCTGCGATCCAGAAATGGTATTTAAGGATCCAGTATTCTATCGCACTATTTGTTATATACACGTGTGTGCACATACATTATATATGGATATATAAAGGTATAATGCCGCTGTTTATTCCAGGAAAGCTCATTTGACATTGTTTAATTGTACGGAGAAATATTAACTTTTCGAAACAAAACCAAAACAGTTTAGTTTAGAAACGTCGTTCCACCCTTATAGTATACAGACTGTTTTTCAGCCAGTGTTCACGATTAAATATTCTCACTGCCACCTTTAACTACATTTCTACATAGCGTTAGAGAATAACACATACTGATGAAGTTTTAAAAACTGAGAACAAATCTCTTTCTTGCACATGCCCGTATCAGCTTACAAGACAACATTTAACCAAAATACGGGACCATTCCACTTCAGAATAATAATTTCTTAACAAAACATCAGTATATTTAAAATGCTGAATCAGTTAAGACACTTTAGAAATCTCTTCCGCTGTGTTACCTTAACTCCGGTCAGAAGGATGCATCTTTTCGTTATCTAAATGTATTAATACACAAGTACTATGCATCAGCAGACATGAGACAAAAAGTGGTAAAGTTATAAAAATTTGCATCCATCCATCTCCCTGAAACGTATCTTCTCGTTCTGATTGCCACGCTCGCAAAGCCATTGTTCGTTTATATTACAAGTATTTTTGAAAATCGTAATTTGCAGGCACTCGAGGGTTTTTTTGTTTATAAAAGCTATAATGACTACCTCGGCACAGACATCCTACCTGAAAAATAAGACAGAATTGGCGTTTGTGTTTCCATTCTGCAGATAAAAAATCCGCTGTGCCAAAATGTTATCTGTACAAAAGCATACTTTGCCTCTTCCTAAAAACTTTGGAAGGCCGGACAGGCTGGGGGAAGGGAAGGAGCTCTTGGACTCTACCAAAAGGCTGGTCTATCTTTCTGTTTTCTCTCACGAGCAGTACCGTTCATTTCACCCAAGCGTTACTATTACTATGCATATTATTAATAATTAACAGTTTCATGCCTTTCCCCACGGTTTTATTTAATCTTTCGGGGTGCCTTTATGCTTAATTTTCTTCTGATTTAGTATTTTGCATACGTTTCCCCCCAATCCGTTATTTTAAGGGAAAAGCTGTATCTTTGAGGGGTTGGTTATGTTTAGGGGGCTGAATGACTCTCCCATTCCTTCGGCTCCTACCGTTTCGGTCTCTCCCCTGTCTATAGCCGAGCTGATGGCCGGTGCTTCGCTTTTGGTTCTCCGATCCATCTCGTCGATGACCCCGTGCATCTCCGAGCCGGACAGACTGTGGAAAAGCATCGCTGAGGAAGCAGAGGAGGAGGCCCCGAGTTGCTGCTGCTGACAGTTGTCGGGGTCCCTGCAGGAGCCCAGAACTTGCATTAACCGGAGCCCTCCCCCATGCATCTATCACGGCCGCCCCGTCTCTCCTTGAGCTCCGGGCTTTTCGCCCCGGCAGAGATCTCCGGAGCGCAGCGCAGGCACTGATCCGAGGTTTCAAGGGGCTGGGGTGCAGAAAAGGCGGGCGGAGGGGACGAGGGAGAGGGGATAACTGGTGGTGTAAGCTTCGGGGCTTGGATCTAGTCTGTTGCGCGGCCCCAGCACATCCCTCTAGGAGGCTTCTTCAGTGCAGGGCTCATTGCCCTAAGTGCGGTCCCAGGCTTTATGCTGTGGCCCAGCTGGCGCAAGGCTGGGCAGGTTTACGGTTGGGAGGAATTAATAAATAATAGAAATATAAAAAAAAAAATTAAACCATCTTCGGTGAGAAATAAATTAAAAAAAAATAATAACGACAAGCCCCCTGCATCGTACTGTGCGAAATCGAGAGGAGGAGAGCGAGGGAGCGGGAGGCTGCAGCCGGCGGAGCGCTGCAGGGAGGATGGGGCGGGTGCCCACCGGACGCACTCACAGTCCAGAGGGCTGGCGGCGGCGGCAGCTCGGGGGCAAAGTTTGCTCCTTCCCCCGCTCCTCCCCCAGCCCGCTGGAGCTCATTGGGAAAAGAAAAAGCCAAGGGGAAGGAGGAAGAGTTGGACGGGCACCAGATGGGACGGGCACTCGGCGGCGGCCCCCCTCTCTCCTTAAAGCGGCGCGGCCCGCGGGGCCCGGGGCGGCTGCTCGGACGGCGGCCGCGCCGCGGGGGGAGCCGGAGGGGGCGGGAGGGGGAAGGAAGCGGAGCCGGAGCCGGAGCCGGGCCCGCAGCCGCCGCCCGGCTCGGTGCCTGCGAGCGGCGCGTCTGCAGCCCGGGCGCCGCGCGAGGCTCCGCGCCTTTTCTACAGCCCCTCTGACATCATGTCCTGCCCCGCCGCCATTGGCTGCCGCCGCGCCCGGGCCCGCCGGCATGTGCTCGGGGCTGGGAGGCGCGGAGCGGGGCCGCCGAGCGCGGCCCGGCCCGGATCACCCCGGACTTCGGCTACGAGTTCCTCGAGCTGGAGGTCCAGGAGGGCGAGGAGCACCCCGTGCAGGTCCGCCTCCGCGACCCGCAGGGGCAGGAGCGCACGGTGCGCGCCAAGTACGTGGTGGGCTGCGACGGCTCGCGCAGCCGGGTCCGCGACTGCACGGGCATCGAGGTCGTGCGCGACCCCTCGGCGCACGCCTGGTCCGTCATGGACGTCCTGCTCGAGACCGACTTCCCGGACATCCGCCAGAAGTGCGGCATCCAGTCGGACAAGGACGGCACGATCCTGCTGATCCCCCGCGAGGGCGGCTTCCTCGCGCGCTTCTACGTGTCCCTGG
>JAVSBS010013586.1:21870-32355 GCA_033124195.1 Coracias cyanogaster
GGAATTAGAAAGAAATACTTTCCCCTGAGAGTGGTGAGACACTGCAACAGGTTGCACAGGGGAACTGTGGATACTTCATCCCTGGAGGTGTTCAACACCAGGTTTTATGGGGCCTTGAGCAACCCGGTCTAGTGGGAGGTGTCCCTGCCATTGCATGTGGGGTGGAACTAGGTGACTTTTGAGGTCCGTTCCGACCCAAACCATTCTATGATTCTACAATCCACCCTTTTCCAAAATTCTTTTATTGCAGGTATCAAATACAGAAGAAAATACAGAAACAAATTAAGACTTAAGCAAGATACAATGGAATTAAGTTTATCTGAAGAAAGTTAATATGAGTTCACAGCAAGAATTAAATGCAGAAAAATATTATGAAATCTTAGCTGCCAAAAAATACATGGGCTTTATATCCATTTCCAGCTATATTTTATTGTATTACTTGAAACATACAAATCAGAATGTGTAACATCAGTATTCATGTCCCAAATCTACTGCTTCTAGAAAACCTCCCTTGGTAATTCTGTTTATGCAATAGTTATTCGCAGTCTATACTCAGTCTTAATATCAGAGTGGTAATATTACTAATCTCACACAAGTGTGCAAAAGTGTGCACAGCCCATCTCCTCAAGCCTTGTGGTTAACCAGGGATGCATGCAGTGGTGGAATGGTGCATTGCTCATACCCGCGTCTCTCCTATTCTTTTGGAGTTTTTTGAGTTCATCTTATCTTTGAATGTCAGTGTAAACTATTCCCAAACCTACTTTATAGTAAGAGTCCTAGGATTTGGTGCCTTCTTTGAAGATACATGTCACTTATTAAAATGAAGAGCCGAGAAGGAAGTAAGGAACACAAGCTCATTTTCAACCTGCCCGTGTTTGGATTTATCTTCAGGTAGTGAGAGCTGAAGACTGACAGTAAAAGTACATAGTCAAATTAGGCTTGTTTAAAATGTGAGTAATCATTGTATGGATTGTGTGTTTATGTCTAGAAGCTCTTTTCTTTGAGGGCTGTAATACCATTTGACTAATAGAAAATAGCCAATAATGTTAAAAGTAACTACTGTAACTGAAGCGACAGCATATTTTATTGGAACAGATGTTCTGCGAATGAGCAGGCAATAGGGAGAGCAGTCGTTGTTTTGATGCTATTTAAAGGGCAAGAGTGATGCCAATCATAATCACCATCTGCTATAGTACATAAAGTATCCATATGCTCTTTAGATGGCCCCAAAGTTGATTTGAACTGCCATACTGAGATTTCTCATTTGAGGACAAGACAGCTCTACATCCACTTATTAGATCTTGACTGACAAGAGCCCAGAGAGCAGTTAATGCAAATATCTCAAAATCCTGGCTCAAGCAGTCCCTGATTAATTTAGAGTAGACCAACCTTTGCCATTCTCCTTTCTTGGATCTTCTGCCATGATAACACTTACCAGCTGAAGTCTAAGCATGTCAGGCAGCTGTTCAAAGACATTAAGCCAATCTACAATTCCCCCTTCCCATACTCTACAGGGATTGTGATGTTTCTCATGGTTCTACAAATGCCATGCTAGAGCCCATACTCTTCTGGGTGTTGGCTGAGAAACTGACTCTGTAGTTAACCTTCTATCTTCCACCTTCCAATTGAAATGTGTTTCTTATTTCAGCTGAGTACATTTACAGCAATATTTCACATAGTGAAAAGAAAGACCTCTCATACCCATCCAACATGCAAAGGAAAAGATACTTTCAATCTTTCACTTTTATTCTATCCATTTCCCTCTTTCTACTTTGCATCTAGATTGTACATGAAGTTCACGAGCTTTCCAGCAAAGTTTTATGTCAACTCGATTAACAAATGTTTATAATGAATCCAAAGAAGTAAGTTCAAATTCACCTACAATACAACTAAAACACACCCTTCACTTACTTTCTAGATTTTATTTTTTTTCACTTACACAGGAAATAAGGAAACATGTCTGCAGCTATATGGAACTATAGTGGTGATCCATTCATTCACATTTTTCCCCAGCAGTGTAAATGACAGATATCTGAAAGCATGGTGCCATACCCCACATAAAACAGCAGTGGTTCAAATGGCATTTTGTTGCTAAGCACAGCCAGTTAGTGACACGCTTATTTTCCAAAGGAGTTTAGCTTATACTCCCTCCTCTTTTTTTGTTTTGTCATGCATGATTTAATCATCATGAGTGTCTAGTTGTAGAATCTACCTGTGATTTAGATGGCAGTAAAATTTCTAGAGGTTAAGATATTTCACATAACTAGATTTAAACACACTATCACTGTTTAGCTTTAGTTATCTTCTTGCTGTTCTGTTGATGAGAATGTGTGGAAAGGAAATTTTTTAGCATCTTATCTCTTTTTTCCAATTTCTTTTTATGAGGCTATAAATAACCTGTGGAATTTGGTCATTTTTGAGCTGTTTGGATTTGGACTCAACTCTTTCAGTGACCATAGTTTAATGGCTAGCATATAAGAATTTGAGTAGTGTCTTCACGCAATCACTTATCTCCACAGTGTCCACAGCTGGAGAGGCTCCTTTGAGGTTCCCCCAGTACAGACATATTTCTGTGTTTTTCAGGGAGTCAGCCAAGTCACTGAGGCCTTGTTTTCTGCCTTGGGGAAAGTAACATGTTCCTGGGCTTCTTTCTTTTCCCTTAGTCCATTGTAAGGGTCTATTACTGTCCCCTTGCCATATTTTTTTAGATTAGTTATTTTGCTCTTGGGCATAAGGGTGACTACAGTGTGGCATTTCACTGGGAAACAGCCCCCCTTTAAGTCAGGGATAAAAGGCTATGCCAACAGGTAAACAATGTCTCTCAACATCATCTACAAATAGCAGCAGAACTACCACATGCCCTTCTATATTCTGCTCCAGTAGCAAAATGCACATTAATGACACAAGTCTTTTAACATGAACATGCCAAAAAAAAGTGTGTACTAATAGAGATTGTGAGGGAGGAAAGGTTACAAGTATAACAGTACTATAAACACAATTACTCTCCTTCAGGAAAGTATAAGAGAGAAAATTAATCTCCGGTGACAGATTGGTAGTTACGTTGCATAATGCTGGAGGGCATTCAGCCACAATAGTGATGAAACTAGAGAAGAACTATTGCAGATAGTGTGGTGTTGTATGTATGCTTTCAATTTAAAAAAAATAAAATCCTAAAATGAAGAGGAAAAAGATCTGTTCCTATTACAACTCTTGCAGTCTGTGACTCCTTTGTATGGTCATTATACTTCAAACTCACCACTTCAGTTATTTTTAATTTTGTTTTATTATTCTGTGAGTAATAAGCTACACATTTAAGTGTGAGGGGTTTCACAGAAGCCCATTTCATTTTATGCTAACATAGATACCTATTATTAGGAAATTGCCCATTGCTAAGTTTTATCTGCAATATGGTTCACCAAAAGCTTAATTAACATTCTTTGCTGTGCTAAAATATTGCATTATATTGTTCTTAATACTGAATGCACAGAATTCTATCTAGAGCAAAAATGTGAAATGGAAAGTTGGCTATAAAGTGTAAAAGGCAGTAAGTATATATTGATGATTTATATTAACATTCATTATCATTCTAAAAAGCAGCATAAAAGCCATAGGGAATTGTAGGTTCATATAATTTCACTCTAATTATTCTAATTTACTGTAATTAAGACACTAAAAAAAAATCAAATGAGAGAAAGCAATAACATCCTTTCAATACCAGTAGGAGAACAACAGTCTTGCATTTTTAGAGTATTATTAGCCAGAACCTTGTGAGAGCTGGAAAAATGCACAGAGGACATGCTGAGGGTAAAAATTTTATTTATATATTTGTGTAGGAGTTTATAAGGGAAGAATTCTAAAAACATATTTGTTTCTGTACATTCTGTCCTTTAATTTCTGTCAAGGTCACCACCTGCATTAAAATCAACAGGATAAAAGCCTGGATGAGATCTCAAGGGCCCTTTCTCCATATACACTCTGTCACCAGCAAGGGATACACAGCAGACCAAGCCAGTTCACCGTTATTTTCACCTGTGTAACTGGTAGACTGTCCTGACCTCTGCTTCAGCCTGTTAAGATCCATGAATAAATCTGAAAATTCATCAACCAGCCATCTGTGGTGTATACCCATTTTCTCTTGCAGGCTCCAATTCTCTATAGGAAATTTTATCTGTGTATGGCATTGAGCCATCTTTTGCACACATGATGCATGGTAGCTCAATATGAGCATAACTCCTGTGTTTACTTTGTAACTATTCACTTAAAACTGTGCTGACATGCTCACAAAGCTATTGATGATGCATAGTTAAAGCCTTAGCTATTAGATGGAAACAGAAAGGGAGAAAAAAAAAATACTTTTTTATTAATTCACAATGGACAGTGAAATACCTGACTCTGTTAGAATCACTTCACAGTGAATCTGCGACCATCATCCAAACTACAGGACAGGTGTTTGATCTTCCTGCCTCATATCAGCAACCCAGGAAAGGTCAGAAAGCATCCATTTCTTGTCTTCCGTGGTGAAGATGCGCGAGTGGCTCAAGGGAGAGGGCAGGAAGGGAAGGTGCCAGGATCAAAAATTCATCACTCAGATCTGGATGCTTCAAAACAGCTGCCTGAATTCTTCTATCAAAAATAGCACATGCATTTCTGAATCCCCTTCTACCAATTCCCTTCTGCTAGTGAACAAAATTATTGGCAATTCCCCCCTGGCTTTAGCTTAAAATATTTCCAGCCCATTTGTCTCAGATGTTATATAACAGGTAATATGAATTTTTATATGTTTCCAAACTGCTTTACGATCTTTAGTTGAAAACCACTAAGTACAAAATATTATTGAATATAGTAAAGAAATTAATGTGTGAAATAGGGCTGAAAAAAACCTTTCATATATAGAAGGTGATAAGGTAAAAAGAATGTCATTTTCTTGGCAGGCCATCATTCCTTTTTTGTCTAATCAGTGATTTAGACACAGAGTTTCACTTTTATGAATGTCAAGAAATGACAGAACAAGAGGAAAAGATCTTAAAGAACAGGTCAGGAAGAGCCAGCAATCCAAGGTTTTGGCAGCAGACTGGCAGAAAAAAAAGATCTGATGAATTTAGAAAGTTTCTCAGCATTAGAAGTGCTTCTGAAAATATCAAGTCTGACATGAATTAAGGCTTAGATTATGAGAAATTTTCCATTTTGTGACCAGGAAAATTTTGGTTCTTTAAATGTTATCTGTAAGCACTAAACATATCCGTATCTATAGCTACATATACAGGTACAAAAATACCTATTTATGCTATATTTGTAGAACTGGAAGTTGCTGATGTATTGATAAGAAAGAAATCCAACTTTAGCTGGTTGAGGACTGAAATCAGCTGCTTCTGTAGGATCCAGGACATGTCCACCAGAAGTGAGACAAAATCTCAAGCTGTAAGTACTACTAGAGACTGCTTTATGCCTTGGACAGGCAGATGAGTCTCTCCAAATCAAAACTTTCCTTCTGTAAAGAGTTTTCTCCCTATTTACTTGTCAGTCCTATTTACAACATAAAAACAGCCTGCAGTAAGCACAGTGGAAATCCTTATTTCAAGGAGGATCTCAAAGCACTGTAACAATGCAACTGACAAAGAAATAACATTACAGGCTTCCTATGTTTTACAAGAGTTTCCAGTCTGCAATGGAAGTGTATGTACGTAACAGGCTAGCATGCTTCATGATGGTGGCATACAGCAAGATGCAACCATGCATGCTTGGAAAGGACATCCACAGAGTTGTAGGATGGCCTGGGAATTGCCACTAAAGTCATCCAGCCCAGCCCTGCGGCAAAGATTGGCAGAGGTCTTCGCCACAGTGCACACCCTCCTAGTCCTGAAAGCAGCTACTTCATTCAGCACTTTTCTAGATCAGACCTCTAGTAATTATCAGATCCCATGTGACCCTGAAAATCTGCTCATGTGCAATTGAGGCTTGTAACTCTCAGGTCCGAGATCTCTGGTAAATCTATTTTGCGGTCAGCTTTAAGGAAGATTAAACAATTAATAACGAGCTAAAATACATAACACTAACAGAAATAGGCATGGTAAGAGGTACTTAAATGGGTCCGTAACTTAAAGTAATGCATATATACACATGGCCATATGTACCTTTCTTGAAACATGAGTACATAATCATTTAAGTCTAGACAATATTTCAGAAAACAATCCTACTTAGTCCTATTGCAGGTCACTGTAAGCTTACTAAAAATTGCAGAAGACTGAATTGAAGAAAAGCCTGCAAAATAACAATTTGTTATTTGCAATTGAAATTTTTATTTCAATAATTTATGTTTCCTATCATAGACAGACTTTAGAAAGCATTTTTTAAAATTGTCTGCGGGTTTGTATTCCCCTTGAAGAAAAATCGGCGTTGAAGGTAGTCTTTTGCATTTATCCAAAAAGTTATAACACAATGCAATGTAAAGGATGTTGTATCCAATTTCTTATTCAAGTGGAATATCCTTCTTCTTACAACACTTACCTTCTGTTCTCCCAGTCTTCCTACCCACACGCATATGTTTTGTCAGCAGCTACTTCAAGAAAACCAAATGTGTGCATCACCACCCAAATTTGATTAAAATAAAGGCCACTGAGTTTTGAAAGTCCCTCCCATTCCTCTTGAAATAAGTCTTGGAGGCTGAGCAAGATGAAGTTCAAGAAAGGAGTGTTCCAACTAGCATGCAAGGACGTGTTTGATACTTTTGCTGCCTACATCTGGGCTCAAAGCCATCTAAAGCACACAGTTGCCAGCTGCCAGTACATAGTAGGTTTGACATTAGGTGTTCCATCACTGATCCCCATCACCCCAACAAGACTAATACTTGGCTTTATTGTACATGCGCTGACTACCTTATCCAACCTATGATCTTAAGTCAAGTGTACTTGCCTTGAACTTACTTGACATGCTTTATCTGTTTGAACTTGCTCAATATGATTTGCCTCCTGAATCATTTAATCTTGTCTTTGGGGACCCAGATTTTACTTGAACAGTATTCAGGTAAAAAAATGAGTCCATGAAGTTCAGTAACTATCAGCAAGACAGAAAAAAACTGCAGAAAGATAGTTAAGCAGAAAAGGAAAAGTGATATAATGAAAGGTCTATAACTTTTCTCTGACAGGGTTTATGTCCTGTAATTACAGGAAGATGCTTTCTCTTTTTCTGCTCTCTCCTCCTTTTAATACCATGGAGCTCATATTTCACATATGAAAGAAATGAAAAAGATTTAATTAAATAGCAATATATCTTAGGAGAGTATATACCCCAACACACTGATGTCTTATCTTTAGTCAAGCCAAATGACATTTGGAGGGGAAATTGTGTAGAAACTGCAATCCATCAAATGAGTAAACACCAAAAGGCGTGATTTGAAGGGTGAATGAGACACAAAAATAAGATGCAGCTCACCAAGACTGTGGCAATGCATTTTGAGAAGCTGAAGTATATCTGTGTGAGATTGTTCGAATGTTTGGAAAAAGTACTGCATCTTTTTTACCCGTTCCAAATTATTTTTCTTCCTGTTACTTGTGCCTGCTGTACATAAAGTCTGAGATTTTGAGGAGACAGGGAAAGTATATTGCATGTTTCTCTTGATTTCAGATTAAAACTGAATGCATTCTAAAACTGGAATGGATTCACTCTTTATGCTAAAATTAAAAGTCCCCAATACAGAATTTTTGGTTGTTTGAGGCAGACTCTAGCCGAAAGTAGTGTTTCATGTGGGGTTACCACAAAGCAACTTAACCCTACCACAAAGTACTCTAACCTTTTATTAGCCTCACATAAAGATAAGGTGATGAATGGATGTGTTTACCAACATGCATGCACTCAGAGAGAAAAAGGGAACTAATTACCAGACACCTTCACAGAAAGTCGTCTGTGGGAAAGACCAATAATCTGAAAAGGACCTCTGACCCTGGTGACACCAAGGTCAGAACTTCCACTTGCCTATAGTGCCACAAAAATGCTGCTAAACCTTGTACTAAACTGTGTGTCTTGCTTTTCTTCCAGCTGGGATCTTCAGTGGTGTTGTTAGCGTGCTGATTCCTGACTGCTGTCAAAATGTAATTGTGTAAGCTAATTTTTTCCTTAGCATTTTTCATATGTATGGCATATGCTGTATTCAATGTAACTCCATTTTAAAGTGAAAAAGCCTATTACTCTTACTTATATTACAATGATAACATTCAATAGAATATTAATTTTCTGTTCTCACACTTTTAATCAAACAATGGTGAAAGGTTTGAATAAAAGTATTAAGTTAAAAGTTTTCTGTGTGAAAACTAGGGATGTAAACTAGTTGAAATATTCTCCAAACTCATGTTGGATTTATAACATTGCTTTGCAGAATTTCTAATTGACACCTTTTTATGGTTTTCTTGGGTTTCTTCGGGGGTGAAAGCTTTGGTTTTTTACACTGAAATAATGTTTTACTTGTTGTGGAATTGAAAAAAAAAAAGATAAAATACTTTGTTTCAGGTTGCATGAACTCCAATAAAAAGTTAGTTAAAAGCTATTTATTGAAAATTATTTTACCAAAAATACATTTTTGGTTAAGAATGGAATATGTAAATACTTGTACAGCTCTAAATTCTGATTAGAAATTTACTGATTTAGTACTAAAGGCTTAAAAATGCACATTTCAATATGTATGTGAAATACATTCTAATTTATTCTAAATCTTTGTTATAACTTGAAGTAAGACTGATTATGGTAAGACTTGTATGAATGTGTAAGAGAGAATTCTTGAGACTAATTACTCGAGTTGTAACCAGGTCAGACAATGGAAACATTAATCTAGTTTTACAGGAGGGAAATCAGCACACCAGTTTAAATGACTTGACTAGAATGATAATCATTTTGTTCTTCAGTGACAAATATAGCACTGTATTGCCTTGGTCCACAGAAATCTTTCTAGTACTCTGCAATAACTTCATGAAATTCAGCATTTCATTTCAATGTCTTCAACAAAAATATGCAGCTCCATAAAATAAAACAGCCAGCTTAACTACATGGAGAGGAAATATGCTTTGTGTACTTTGCAGTTATCAAAGAAAGGGGAAAATAGCACCAAAAAATGTACCAAGTCCTTTCTTACTGCCCAAGGCTTTTCATGGCCCTTTTTTGCACACAAACATTTTGAAACAAAATTAAGCAAAACCAGAAACTATCCAGAAAGTCAGATAATCCTTGAGTGTATGTTTTCACAAAGAAGAATGCCAGTAATCTGCATACGCAGTTTAATACAAAAGAGCATAATCAAGCTGGAAACTGGATGAAAAGCACATACAGTATTGTTTCAAATACATATTATTACACCACACGTATATATGTATTGTTACAGCACACAAAACTACTACAGTATTGAGTGAATCAGACTCACAGCATAATGCAGAAGTCTGGAAGAGTTCAAGACTCTGCTGTGCTATTTATGAGCCCTGAAACATTAACGGCTTTCAAAGCCTTCTAAGCCACTGACTGAGAAGTCTCAGAATCAAGATAGAAGCTTAGCATATTCGTAATTCCTAGGAGTTTCAATGAAGAGGAAAAACACCCTAAATATTTAGCTCTCTTCTTTGTTGCTGCCCAGGTTGGCCAAAGAACCCATTGTTGAAGAGGCTAGACAAAGAGAACGAGGACACGTACAAAGCACTTGTTATTGTTCAATTATTCTACAATTATGAATCACTCAGCACAGAAGTTGCTTTGAGAAGTCTACTTTTCAGAAGAGAGTTTTATATGCTTCATATGTTTTAACAAGGAGAGGAAACCACAAATAAATCTATCCAGTTTAAAGATGATGATTGTCCCCTTGCAGTCTCTAGTAGTCATATCACAGAAAACTCAAGAACAATAAGGAAGATGGTATAAATAAAGCCATTTTTTGGAAGTCCCAAATCCCAAAATCTCTTTTGTTAGTTTGTTTTTGCATATAGCAGAATAGTCAATGCCAGGCACTCTTAAATACTAGGTGGATAATCATGAACTCTCACAAACAGAAAGTGTTTTGCTTTTGTCACCCATTAAAGCACAGCTCCCTACATTAAATTAGCAGTTAGATACCACAGGCCAGATTCTCTCATTATACCAATATTTTTAAAAGCTCCTACAGACTCTAAGGTTTTAAATTGGCCAGAAATTACACATGTACTCCCTTCAAGGCTCCTTGAGCTTGCTGGAATGGTGAAAGTTGATTTTGCATAAATGAAAATCCGGCCCTCCCAAACTCATTATAATACTTAGCAAAGCCAGTTTGCTACAGAATATGCCAGTTCACAGTCTGTCACTCTTTTCCACTACATCCCCATAAAGTTTAAACACAGCCTCTGAGAACTTGGCCCTCCACACCCTAGCACTGTACTGCCATAAGTTAAACACATAAGGCCATGGAAAAGGAAGCCACATGGCATCAAAATATATGATGAAAGCAGCAAAATATATGATGGAAGCAGCACTCAGACCACG
>JAVSBS010013587.1:0-37250 GCA_033124195.1 Coracias cyanogaster
GCCATCTCTGTCTGTTGTGTCCAGCAGGCGATGCTGGCACCACAGTGGGCAGTGGAGGAGCTGGGCCCACAGGAACTATGGCAGAATTGTCTGCAAGAAGACTTGTGAGGGGATGTTGCTGAGTTCAGCGTTGGCCTGTGGGATCAGGCAACTGATGGCAGCGTCAAATGATGATGGCTGAACCAGAACAACACCTGCCTGCTCTACAGAGCCAATGCTGGGGGGGGCACAGGCAGAAAAGCTCTCCAGAACAATATCCCAGATGCCTCCCAGACTTGCCTTTGGGGGTCTGAGGAGTGTGCAAGGAGCAGGGGGGAACAGTCTCTGCTTCCAAAGCTCAGCAAGTTTTTGAAGGGTGAATTGTAGGCAACTGCTCCCTGTGCCAACCCGAGCAGAGACCATCTCCTGTGGCAAGGCCGATCCTCGCCGGGGAGGCACTTGTTTGCACAGCTGTGAAGGGGCAGGAGCTGCTCCATCTTGCTGGGATTATGTTAGAGGAGAGCTCTGCATGCCTGTGCATGCGAGAGATGGAACCCTCTGCCCGGGGAGCTGCCCGGCCCCTGGCACAGCCACGTTGTGCAGCGAGCTGGAGGGTCCCTCGCTGGTCTCTCCCAAGAAGGTGAAGGAGCCAGTGTTTTTCAGAGTTGCTGGTGGAGGAGACACGATGCAGCAGCCACGCTTCTGAAAACACGTTGTTCGAGGTATTAAAAAATGGTCATGCCTGCAAAGCAATTCACATCCCCAGAAAGCTCCTGCAGCTATGGGATCATTTCTTCCCTACCCTTCTAATGCATGGGAGATATTCTAACTTATCAAAAACACAGAAGTGGCACAGAGTTGGTTGTAATTTCTAATTCTGCCTTTAATTAACACTGGTGATGTGTTGCCCAGCTGTGGCACTGCCAGGAGCTGCCACACAGTAAATCCCCACCTAAGATGCTCACTCGAGTGACCACGGAGATGAAGGCTTTATTAATATGAATGAAGTCACATTATGTTCAATTGAGTGTGGAAACTCATTTAATTGTGTGCAATGCTTGGCTAATCAGTGCCAAAATAGATGGACAAGGTTTTGTTCTTCTGAAGCTTTCCTGTGGTCAGAGGATTAAGATGGAGCCTGTCCAAACGGTGGGCATTGCTGAGATGAGCTGTTCTGAGTGTAGGGGATCAAACATGGACCTGCAGCTCCAGCTGCCCACTGGAATGTCCCCAGGAGAAGGAGTCCATGGGGACCCAACACCAGCCGAGGTGGGCAGGCTCCATCTGCCCTGTGCTCACTGCTGGATGTCCTGGATGGAGGAGGCCGCCCAGCCTGTCAGTAGCATATGGACAAGATCAGGGAGAGCCGTTCGGAGCAGGGCTCGTTGGGGTGGTTCTGTGCCCGAGGAGGAGCGCTGGGCAGGAGAGACCCCCCTCTTCCACACCTCACGCGTCTGCAGCTGGGTGGCAGATGCACATTGCCAAACAGAAGAGGCTTCGTTAAATACAGTTCAGCTCTGCCATCAATTCCACCAAGCCTTGAGAGCGAGCGAAGAGTGATCAGCACCCGCAGAGCCGTGTGCTGGGAGCAGCCGTGCGGCTCGGCGGCAGCTGGAGGGGGGCTGGCTCCCCCATTTCTCTCCTCGTGACACTCTGGGCCCAGAGACATCCCCACAGCCTGTGGCTTCTGCCAGAACCCACCTCAGATGCCCGAGGAAGCAGCCCAAAGGGAGGGTCAGAGCGCCTGGGGAGGCTTCTGCTGCGCATCCCACCGCAGTGGGAGCGTGTCTGGGCCAGCCCTGCCCTGCCGCTGGCTCTGCCACCCGGAGCAGAGGTGCCAGCTCTGCCCAGAGCCAGCCCCGCTGCCTGCTCCCGTCTGGGGGCTCAGGCTCACGTCGTGTGAGCCTGCGAGGCTGAGCCGAGAGCTGGGGACAGGCTGACACTGAGCGCGGGTGGGCGAGGAGACCTGCTCATGCTGCTGCCTGCTCTGAGAGCTGCGGCACGCACAGCGCTCCCTGCACACGCCTGTGCACGCACATGTGCACGCCGTCTCTCATGGACACACACATGCATGTGCTCCCTCAAGACGTGCACACACATGGACATGCTCTCTCACACGTGCACACACATGCACACGCTCTCTCACATGTGCACACACACGCACACACTTCTCACATGTGCACACGCTCTCTCACACGTGCACACACACGCACACGCGCTCTCACACGTGCACACACACGCACACGCGCTCTCACACGTGCACACACATGCACACGCGCTCTCACACGTGCACACACACGCACACGCGCTCTCACGTGCACACACACGCACACGCGCTCTCACATGTGCACACACACGCACACGCTCCCGGCCGCGTCTCCATCACCCTCTGCAGCAGCCACTGGATGGCAGCAAGTCCCCGGTGCTGAGCCACCAGTGCCACCAGCAGGGAGGAGCTGGGCTGGACTGGGCCGAGCCGCGGGCGGAGCGCTGGGGAGCTGGTGGGGAGCAGCCCAGCTCCCCCGAACCTCAGGGCCGTGCTCCCCGGAGGGTCCCGGGCACAGCGGGGACAGGACGGGGGGATTTCCTTGGGGTACCGGGTGGCCGGAGCCAGGGCGCCCTTTGCGGAGTCCAGTGAGATCTTTGCACAAGGATGAGCCCTTTTTGGGGCAAATAAGGGGGCAGAGCTTGGGGGAGCCCTGAGGCAGGGCGGCAGGGGAGGGGGCAGGTCCTGCTGCAGAGCTGGGGCATCCCCAGGAGCACAGCACCAGCCTGCACAGATGGAAGCGGTGAAGACACCGTAAATCGTGCTCCTGTCTGGCCCAGAAAGCATCACCTTGAGCCTTTGGTGCTAATTATCGGAGGCTTAACGAAAGCACAGCGGCTGCAGTCCCCGTGGTGGACACTTGCACAAACGTAGCAGGGAGCAGCCCTGAAAACAGAATATATTTCAGGAGATTCTGCAGCAAATGGCTTCTGCTGATAAGGAGACACCTTGCACAGATGTGTGCACTTCCCAAGGGTGAGCACGATGCCCAGACCCGAGCCCAGGCATCTCACACCTCTCCGGGGCTCTGGGACTTTGCAGAAGAAGAGCAGGTCTCACCCACGGGCTGTGGAATCCCCGAGGAACACAGAGCTCCTCCCGAATGTTTCCAGTGGATGCAGGACGCTGCTGCTTCAGCGCAGAGCAGGCAAAACCCAGAGAGCTTTGGGCTGAGAGCCTGCAAACATCTGTGCATCCAGCAGAGTGTCCCAGAGATGGTTCTGGGATTAGCTCCACAGTGCAGCACAGTAGGAGAAGGGTGGGGGGAGAACAGGCCTCTGAACAGGGATATATTTTATTAAAACCTGCAACACTGCTAACTGAGCCCGACCCAGCGGGGCGAGGAGGGCTGGGAGACCACGGGGCAGCCAGAGCTGAGGACCGCAAAGAGCAGAGGAGCTGGAGTGGCTGGTCCTGCTGGGAGCCAAGGCCACCAGTTTCCATGTTTAGGAGGTCACGAAGAGAGTCCTTGGGGGGATGTTGGGGAGAAAACCCAGGAGCCTGATGCTGGTGTGGCTTTGCAAAGAGCCTCATGTTCCCACCAGGATTTCCGATCCTGGCTGGGCTCGGGCAGATGCTTTGGCACCGTTCCTCTGGGGATGTCTCTGAGCCTCGTCCACAAATTAATGGGCTCTCATGAACTGAATGCAAGGCTGAGGGGATTAGAGAAAGGTGGGGACAAAGTCACCTTCAACAGCTCATGAGCCAACCGGCTGCAGGAGCAGCCGAGGGAAGGCAGGAGAACGGTCACGGTCCAACCCAGCTGTGGTTGCACCAACCTCACAAACACCCCCAAAACACTGATGAAGTCACTGGGGCATTGGCATCACCGGCAGCAGCACAGGGATTAAAATTTCCAGTGCACAATAAGCCAGGTATCAACAGGCTGTGCTGTGAGCAGGCCACAGCCAGGAGCTGCGGCAGAGCAAAGAGCCAGGCAGCATAAATAGCTTAGAAATGAGATAAAATACAACTTTGTTGTAAGTTTCATATAATTAGGGTAAATTAGCTGTTACATAACGGTGAGGTGCGCACGTTTAATGACGCCCTTTGGGCCTGTCTTATGTGTGTGGCCTTTGTGCGTAAGAGCTGCTGGGATCACGTCTGCAGCTCAGGTGGGTGCAGGATGGGGGGAGCACCAGCCCCGATCCATGGGGATCGTGTTCCTGGGCACAGGCTCCTTCGCCCATCTCCCCCAGCCTCCGGCAGCCGCGCTGGCTCTGCCTGCTCCGCACGGGAAGGAGCAGTCTTCAGCACGGACTGAGAAAGCGGGGCAGGATGGCAGGATGCTTTCCTGTCAAAGTCCCATTATTCAAATGCAAGCCGGTTTTCTCTCTCCAGAAAACTGTGTGTCAAGGAACAGCGAGACTCCAGCATCAGCACTCTCCTGGGAGAGATGTTAAAAGTGGTATCTTAAACATCGAGTTTATGTAACACAGGAAAGCCTTGCAGTCGTTTGTGCTTTGACTGGAGTCCCTGGGCAGACTTCAAAGGGGCCTCTCTGCCAGCCCAAATCTCTTCACCTAGCACAGGGTTCCATCTAAGGAGGCAAATCCCAGGTGGCAGAGAGAGACCCTTGGAAGGAGCTGGGGGGCCTTGGAGAGGTGGGGTTGGTGTTGGCAGCACATTACTAAAGCTGGTGATCAACCCTTTCCTCTTGGGACTCAGGGTAAGCAGCTCACTCGCTTTGGTGCTGCTGCTCTCCAGGCTGCCCTGAGTGATGTGAGGGTTCTTGGCCAGGACCGGGCACCCTCAAGGTGCTGCCAGCACCCAGCTGGGGAACCTCGGGAAGCTGGGAGTGGTCCTGCCTTACCCCAAAGAAGTGTCCTTTCCCAGGGCACCTGAGCCAGTTGTCCCACAGTTTGGGTTGGACCTAGCCCTGCTATCACTAGAAGTAGCAAGTCCCTGCCTGAGGCACTGCCAGACCGCAGAGCTGGTGAGGTTCCAAGGGAGCCTTTGTGCTCCTGCTTCAGAGCTGTGGGATTTTAAGACCTGCCCATTCTCCAGAAGAAGGAAATCCTTTGGCACCCCAGTCCTTAGCACATCCGTGAGTGTTTGCTGGAGAGTACCTGTGGAGAGGGAAATGAAGATGTTTTTTCTGCAGTGTGTTCCTGCTGCTGTGTGCTCCTGGTGTCCTGTCCTGGATTCACGGAGGGCCTGGAGGCAGGAGTGGTGGAGAAGACCAGAAGTCAGCTCTATAACCAGAAAGGGGTGTTGCTTGGATACACTGCTAAGCAACCTCAGGGCTCCTCAGGGGTGGAACTAACTTCTTCTCCTTCTCCAGTTCTTCCTCTTGATTAGCATCAAGCTTGAGCACGTTGCTGGTCTGGCCGCTCAGCACAGCCGGGAACATGGTGCCAGCGTCCAGCCCTGCCTATACCCCATCCCGCCGGCTCACCTCCAGCCATTGCTCACAGTAGAACTTTCAGGCTTTTAATTAAATCTCCATGAAACACCCATTTGAGATGCTTAATTTAAAGTGAGAGCTAATTAATTTTATGGGCCTTTGCCACGTCTGTTTTATTTCTGAGCTGATGCCTGGGATGAGATGTGAGGGTAGGAGCACAGCGAGCAAGGCAGCCGCCGCCTCTTGGCAGTTCTCTGGGCAACCAGGGCTCATAACCGCAGCTGGTCCAAGTGCGAGGCTGGTGGTTCGCATGCCATCCTCACCAGGCTCCTCCACTGGAGCAGAGGGAAAGAGGAAGATGCTGGATGGGGACCCTGGTCCTGCAGCAGCTGAACCCGAGTCCAAGCACCATGTGCCAGGAACGGGCTCTGCTCCACAGTGATGTGCCTGTTTCTCAGGGACCAGCAGCTTGACGTTGTCTCATCAGGAGCTTGCCCCCTTTGCAAGGACCTTTTTCCCCTACTTCGGAGCAGAATTAGGGAGCTGACACTGTTCCTGGGATGTGGTGGGGGGTCTGTCTCTCCTGTGCACCAGATCTGCTGGGAAAGGGCCATGGGTGGCTCTGGTGAAGGTCTGAGCCCCACGGCGCTGCAGCCCAGTCCCTACAGAGCACCCACCAGAGAAACCAAGATGGGCTGTTTCCAGGGGCCTGGCAGACCTGCGGTGTCCTGCTTCACTGCTGACTGTAAAGGGCCTGGCATTAAACTGTGATTGAAAACATGAATCATCTCTCTAATTAAACAGAGTTGCTCTGTGCCAGGAAATCTGTCTCTTTGTCAGGATCTTTGTTTTTAAAGGGGCATAAATCTCAGGAAAGGCTGAAGATTGGCTCCTGGACCTTTTATCACAGAGCGGCAGTGATTTATCCTCTGCACTCTGGCACCAGAGGAGGAATAAAATTAATAATAAATATTTATTTCTAAGCCACAGAAAGCCTGATGGTGTCTAAACACCCGCAAGAGCAGCATGATCATGCTGTAAACTGAGCTTGCCTTGGCTCTTGCCATGGGGGGTAGGGGGCCAGGCCACTTAGAGGGCTGGCTGGCAGCAAACAGACTCTTTCGGTGGGGACCATGTGCTCCCCCACCGTGCCAGCTGGGTTGGATGGATGAGGAGCAAACACAGAGGCCTCAGAGGACCCATTTGTGCTTCAGGCCTCATACAGCAAAGCATCAGCAGATGTGATGTGCTGCTCTGAAGTGCACTGGTTCCTGCTGGGACCAGTTTGAGCAAGGGGTAGGTTAATGCTTGTAGCCACAGCCTGAACTGAGGTGGGCCAGGGGTCTTCTGGAGAGCATGGGCTTCAGGAGGGGGCTGCAGGGACCCCGAGTCCCCATCCTGGCCAAATCTGGGTTTGCTGTGGCCATGAACCATCTCTCCACTTCCCCATGCCTCTGCTGCAGGAGGGAAGGTTGGGGCTCGTGCTGTCCTCATCAGGGGCTTGTGGTGGAAACTTGCTGCTTGCAAAGAGCCTGGGCACTTGCGTGTGACAATAAATCCGTGCAAATGCTGCTTGCAAATTTCTTTGCAGAGTATTGGGAGAGATGGAGGACCTCGTTGGAATGTTACCTTCACCGCGGCTGTGGCACTACTGCTGTCCCTCATCACACCAGCAACGAGACTTTCCCACGAGGAAAGCTGCCCAAGGCGTGCTCCTCCTGCCCCAGCTGGTGGGAACCGCCGTCCCGGCTCCTCGCCAGGGCTTTGCCTTGCTCCAGGCTCAGGCTGCCCTGCCCAGCTCCTGGCAGCAACCTCATCCCTGATACCTGTGCCATTTACTCCTAAGACCTCGCTGGTATTTACCGAGGGTTCCCAGGGAGTTACTTTGCATCCGCCGACCCTTGGGCCAACATTGACAGAGGCTGCCAGGAAGGAGTGAGAAGGCACTGGCAAATAGCATGATGTATTCACCCCGAAAGATATTCTGAGATGTCACTAGCAGCATCCGAGCCACGCAAGGCTCAGGCCAGAGCAGTAGGCAGTGCAGCTGGAGCCAGATGCTAATGTTGCCACAATGAGGAGGAAGAAGCCCCAGCCTGGAACCTCCTGCCCCTCGGCCTTATCTTGGAGCAGACTTATTCACATTCATGTCTTCAGGGTAGCTCTGCAGAGCAGCGCCTCAACAACGCACTAGCAGAATGGAGGCAGAAGAGAACTTTGAGGATGGTTTGTGTCCTGCCAAAGGTTTGTGGTGCTGCACAGCCACCGTGGGACACGTCCCCCAGATCAGCTTTTCCACCTCCACACATGGCCCAGGGTCCCCCTGAGCTGCGAGCTCTCCAGCCAAACCAGCCCAGCTGCGCCCAACATGCCGGGTTTGTACCAAGGGTCTTCTAACCAGCGGCAGCAAATTCTAGTGGGGTAACTAGAGCTAAAACATGACCTGCAGTGAAGGACTGGGATCCTCCACTGTCACGCCTGGGAGCTCTGATGGCTTTGGAAGCCTTTCTTCTCACAAGGCGAGGAAGGACGCCTGTGTAGAGGCTGATATAAAACCTGCCAGCTCCCTGGGTGATTTTAAGTGGCTGACAGCAAGAAAACAATTTTATTGCCTTAAAAACTGCCAATCCTCCAGACTCCTGACACAGCCTGCAAAGAGCAAGTCGGGGACCGAAAACCCACGCAGGAGATGGCAGCGACAGACGCCTGTTGTTTGAGGAGCACAGTGGGGCTGGAGCTGTGCTGAGCTCCCCAAAAACCTCCCAAACACCTTCTTCCCCTCCAGCCAAACTTCCCGAAGGCTGCAGCCTGCAGTCCATGCTGCCAGGCTGACAAATCGCAACCCAGACGGATATTCTCTACTTTAAATAAGGGGTTTTCAAAAAAGATGGGTTTCAAAACCCACTTGAGACATGAAGAATAACAGTCAGGGATATCACTGACAGTATGAAAAGGCAGGGGGAGGCTGGGAATGTTGCTGGGAAGGTTTTTTTAGGCAAGCAAACACTCTGGATTGCTTTGACTGTTTTCTGGGCAGCTCTGGCTTATCTGGGGCATGCTCTGGGTCAGCTGTGATAGCCCCGAGCATCTCAATTTCTGCCCAGACTCCCCTGACAAACTGAGGCAGTTACTAGAGAGAGTTTTAGCAAACACTGCTGATGGTTTTAACAAATGTTTGCTGTCTGGGATACCCAGCACCTCAGACCATCTCCTGGCCAGAGCAAACAGACTGAAGCAACATGACCCTCATTTTGTGTTGGCCAGTACTAATAAAGCAGCCAGAGTGACAGCTCCAAGCGCTGCACCCACACGGGAAGCTTTCGCACCTCTCTGAGCCAGGGCTGTGGTGGGAAAGGAGGTTTGGAGCTTCATGTGTGACACCCCAAGGTGCCAGTGAGGGCTGTGTGGGGCCAGGGATGAGTGCTGTGTGCAGCTTGGGGGGATGTGGCTGGGTTCTGTGGTCCCAGAGGGCTGGCCGTCCCATCCTGCCGTGTCTTGGGGACCTGTGCAGCCCCGTGCCCGCTTTCCCCCCTTCCCCACCACCCCGTCCCATTGCCGCTCTGATTCTGTCAGTCTTGGTGCTGTTTGAAGCTGGCTTTGCCAGGGCGGGCTGTCAGACTCGATGTGGTTTGAAGCAGAAGCTCCTGACACACCATTAGTGTGCAGAGATGAGAGGAAGTTTGTGGGAGCTGTGGGAGCTGCGGGGTGATGGTTCGAGGAGCAGCTGTGGAGCAGGAGTGGAGGCAGGAGCACTCAGGAGCAAGGAGAGGGCTCCCTGTGATCCCTCCAGCCCATCCATCCCACCCAGAGCAGGACCTGCGTGCTGGGGGTGCAGAGGGGCTGGGCTGGGGCCCATGGAGGAGCCCCCCATATTGTCCTGTCTGAAGGGCTCACGCTGCTGGGGTGGGAGCCCTCGCCCTGCATCCCACCATACCCCCATGGTGGGCTGGTGGCAGGTGGGGTGGCAGCTTCCCCTTAGGATCAACCCCACTTGGAGACAAAGCTTTTGCACCCTGCAGTGCTAAGGCATTTTGCTGACCATATTTATGTGCCCCCATTACACATCGCAGCCTCCATGGTCCAGGAAGGGTAGCACAGGGTTGTTCTGATGGTCCCTCTTGCAAAACAGCCTGGATCTGGGAACTGAGGGTGAGGGACAGGGTCTGGACGCACTGGAACCTCTCTTCCTGGGCTGCAGCCCATGGCAGCCACAAGCCCAGCATCCTCTGGCAGCCAGAGCCAGCTCATGACTCCTCTTGGGGTGGGGGGATAGAATAAGTACTGCAGGTTTCAGATTAATTGCAAGTTCAATGACTGTGTACATGAATATTTAATAAGCCACATCTTTCATGAATATGCATGGTATGCAAATGCAAGAGGGAGCAAGCAGTGAGACAGGAGCAGGCACAAACACAGAGGGAAGGCAGGCGGTGGAGGCAGAGCTGGAATTTCTGCGTCTCTTCAGTGATGAGACCAGAAGAGTCCTTGTAGGACTGTATTTGCCAGGCTTTGGGCCCAGGAGAGTCCCTCCCGCTCTCAGTAAAGCCATCCCACGAGTCTACCAGTCAATCAAACAAACTGCTGCCAATGTGCTGAAAACGGGGTGGAAAGATGAGAGCGGGCACAGTGCAAACCCCCACACTGCGGGGACGATGCAAAGCTCCTGGCTGTGACCACCAAGTTACTGAAGTGTCTGCACCAGTATGGGGCTGGGTGGAAAGCTTCCAAGGTGTGAAAGATGCAGGATCCAGGGAACAGATCTCCTGCCCTGGACGGTGGGTGTCCCAGCATCCCCCTCCCCAGCTCCACACTCCTCCTACAGCACCCTGGGGCTGCCACGGGACTGGCGTGGGGCGAGGGCTCAAGGGAAGGCTCTTCTCTCTAATTATTGTTGGGTTTGTTATTGTCATTAGTGCTAGTGGGCCCTGGCTGCCAGAGGCAGTTACCGGGGTGTTATATATCTGTCAGCACAGCGCTTTTTATGGCTTGTAATTTCAGCATGAAATAGCTTTTTTTTATATATTCTGGCATTAGGAAAAGCTATTTCGGTGTGGGGATAAGACTGCCACAGTACTTAATTTTCTCATAAAGAACACCGTGAGTGGCTCCTGGGGCACGAGGGCCATGAGAGGGGTGCAGGGACCCATCCATCAACCGCCTCCCACCGAGATCCATCACATCCCACGCAGGGCTTTGGTGGGTGCGCAGCACCCCGGCGAGGTGGCCCTGGGCAGGCCAGGTCCTCACCTCTGCTTTTGTGAGAGCAGCCTTCTCTCCCACTGATGGAGACCTGGCCTCCTCTCCTGGATCTTCACCACTTCCCTCTGGAGATGGGTGTCCAGAACTGTGCACAGCTCCCCGGGCTAAGTGACATCCTCTGTCTTGGTCCCAGCACCCTTTCAGGTGATACCAGAGCTTGACCCAGCTCTTTCTAGCTGCTGCTAGATTTTAGACATCAGTCCAGAGGAGCATCTTTTCTTGGGGGTTTTAGACAATTTTGTTCAGGGATCATCATTTGCGTCCGAGGATGTTATCTCTGCACCTGCCTCCACCTGTCTATCCTGACAAGACAGCAGTCAGATCCATACGGGGCAGCTGAATCCTCCTGCTGTCATCTTCCACTTGAAATTTGCTGTTTCTCTAATCCTAGTTAACTTTTCCACGCCAGCCCTATCATTACTGCAGTCTGGGATCTCCCCCGCAGGCAGCCTGCTTTGCCTTGCTTTTCGACAGTGATGGGTTGTCTCCCTGCAGGCTTTCCAGAGGCACACCGATCTCGCCGGTATCCACTCCTCCATTGGATCCATCTGAACCACAGACCTTTCTTGCTGCCTTCCCATGACCTCTGGTTTAAATCCCCCTCCCCAGGACCTCTCTGTGAGAGCTGGGCTTTCATGTTCCTCCTGCAAAAGGTCTCCCCAGAACTGAAGTTGCTAAATCCCTTATCTCTGCTCTGGTTTCTCCCAGGCATGGGGTGTAGTTTTGGGCAATGCCACCAGCTTCACCACCTGCTTCTGCTTCTTGGAAACCCCCAGAACTCCTCCAAGTCTGCAGCTCTGGCCTGAGCCTGACATAAGAGGAGAGACAGAGGAGAACTGTTGGCCCAGAGGGCCCAGCCTGGGTCGTTCATTGCCTGCTCTGCACCCTGTCCATCCAACAATGGTCCCACCAGGGCACCTCTGCCACCATGTCCCAGGGCCTGAGCACCCCTCAAGGCACAAGACCAAGCCCCATGCTCATTATTAGCTGATTGCACAAGAACCACAGCATGGCTAAAGTTCAGGAATTTGCAAAGCACTGATTACCTTGGCTGAGCTCCAAGAAGTGGCCTTGTCAATACACAGTCAGAATGGATGAAAACCATCAGCGAGATCTGAGCAGTATTGACCAGGACAGGCCCCTTTATAGGGACTGGAGAGTGTGAGTTACTAATTTGAAGTCTGTCCTCTTTCTCCACAAGAGATGGGGAATTTTATCCAGCCAGTGGGAGAATTCTTTGTCTCCAAGTATCCCTGGTTTTACAGCTCAAAGCCATTCACAGAGTCCCTCTTGGCTGCCCGGGATCAGGTGGTGCAGGCTGTGGGTTATCCTCAGCATGAGGACATTAGGTCCACGACCTGGAACTGTTAGTGATCTCCTGAAAGGACCCTGTCCCTCCTGCCTGGCCCCTGCAGATGGCTGGTAGCCCAGAGCCAAATGGGGCCACGCACTGTGGTGACCATTCAGGGATCCCAAAGAACAACTTCTGCCATGGACACTTGTTAGATGAGCCCAGCTCTGCATGGTGGGGTCTGAAGAGCACAGAGCCATGTGCTCCACACTAACAGGGATCCATGTCCTTGGTCATCCCAGACCAGGAGAACAGCAAGTGATGGGAACCTGCCTGGGGCTGGAGCAGGAGCACAAACCTCTCCGGGCCCAGCAGCATTACAGGAGGACAACTGCCTCATGCATTTACTTATAAGCATTTACTTATGGCCTCTCGAATAAGTTTATCACATTGAAAGTAATTCTTGGGGGGTGGGAGGGGGTTTGTCTGCTGGCGCTCCAAAGGATATGTTGGGATTAGTTTCAAGCATCAAAACCACTTGCTTTATGTTAGTGTTTGATGTTCCCTTGAGCTGGCTCTGAGAGTGCAAAGGAGGAGACGTTCGTGCAGCATCAGCCCATCGTTGCCCGGGCCCTCCTGCCCTGCAATCCTGCCGTGAAGAGTGTCTACTCGACCACCAGGATCCACGGGGTGATGCGGTGCCTGAGCAAACCCCACTGCTCCATGGCAAGGGGTCCAGCCACAGAGCCAGCCCACTGGTCCAGAGTGCCTGTGGCTTGTGGGGACCTCCTGCAGACCCACTGTGGCCATCCACCCCATCCCTAAGCCCCTGTTTCCCCCCAGGACCCCTGGGATCGTTGTCAAATGCACCTTTGGATTAGATTTCAACGTCTCTGTTGGTTTTGCCAGTGGGCAGTAGGCAGTGCTGGTGTCAAATGCATTTCTTGGATTCTTTTAAATATTTTGTTCCCTTGTGCTACACAGATCTTAACATTAATCCTCCTTTCTGAAAAATGCTTAGTATTTCTGAGCCTGCCGTTCCCCAAGTATTTGGCCTCTGGGATCCCTTTTTCTCCTGATGCTGTGTCATGCACATGATTTCTAGAGAACAACAGGCTTTAAGGAGGAAATAAATGACATCCTTACAGTTCCTCAAATAAGAAGAGATGCTCCATAAATGATGGGATTATATCTTGGTTTAAAACCAACTCAAGATGCTGTCACCGAGGGGCAGGCATAAAGGGGAAAAGATATTTACCCATTGAGCAAATGCAGCTACGCGCAGCCTGAGCCTTGTAAAGCCCCAAATGCTGCAAGGATTGACTGCCAAAAGACGTGGTGCTGTCTTCCCCCTAATCCCATGGAAATTCTTACACGGTCTTGTAAGGAAGCAATGCCAAGAGATACTGGCACTCAGGCTTGGCTTTCTGCTTTGCCCTGTTAGATTTAACCCAAATCCTCCCCGAGTCTGGTTTACGACAGGGCTGCAGATCCATCTCACAGCAGTGGTGGGGACAAGGGCAGCTGGGGAAAGGATGAAGCAGGGGGTTGGTTTTGCCTCAGTGACGATGCCTTGAAAGGAAACCCCTGGTCAGGACCAAGACCTGGGAGTTTGCTTCAACATTTGAGGTTCACCACAAGGAAGCTGGGAGGATGGGCAGGCTCTTGCAGTGTCTGCCACCTTTGGAGGATCTGGGTTAATAAAGAAACCAGTGTAGCTGAAGGCTTGTCTGCAAGTCACCACGGCAAACGTAAATTTAATTTAAATGTAAGGTCATCTATAACAGAGCCCTGTCAAACAGAGCTGAGATCATTTGCCATGGGGTGACAAGCTGGGTTAACAGACTTCCTCATGCTCGCTTCACCTCTTGCGAGGGTATGGCTTAGTGTCCACAACTGATCAAAAGTTACAGCTCTGTAAAATCAGAGGCCACATAGATCAGATCTGTCCTGGCTGATGGAGCTCACCCATGAGTCAGAGATCTCTGCACTTGGGGATATGGCAAGGGGATGCTGCAGGTCTTCCTCTGGGATGCAGCACTACCCCAGTGCACCCTCAGTGAGCTGGAGGAGACCAAGAGGTGTTTTCTGGGATGGTTTGAGGCTGACAGAGTTTTAGATACTGCTAGAAACAAGCCAGGCTTACAGCATGGTTGGGAGAAGAGCAGTGTTGGCTGGGTATGGTGGCTGCAGACTCTGCTCATGGTGTGGGGCTTCCAGCCGCTCCTGCCCTTGCTCGGAGCCGGGATGTGCATCCCTGCATTTGGGCAGGAGGACGAGTGTCGGGTGAGGATTAGAAGCCGGTGGTGGGGAGGGTGGACCTTGTCAGGACGACTTGCTTCGGTCTACAAAAGCCAAGGAGCCCGTGGCAGGTGGATGTGACAGTGCACGGCTGTAGCTCACCCTGCGCCTGCAGCCTGCCTCACCGCTTCCAGCGTGCATCTGTCAGCACTTTTGGCATCGTCCTACCTGCACCATCAGGCTCGCCTCCCTAACTATCCTTCCTCACTGAAGCGCCATGGGCAGAAGCCCTGGGTGGGCTCATCTCAGCTGGAGAAGCACATGCCCATGCTCAGAGACTGCAGGACTCCCCAGAAACCCATCCTCTGACACACAAGAGCTGCACCTGGAACAGAGCTTCTCCCTGCTCCAAGAAATCATGTCCAGGAGGAAGGAGCAAGCAGCCTTTGCCACCTCAGCCAGGAAGAAAGGTCCTGCCATGTCTGTGAAGGGGCCAACACGTGAAAAGAGCACCTCTAGCCCTCAGCAATGCCACAAAGGTCTTTAAGACCTTTTATTTAGAGATGCGGAGCTGGGCAGCGAGGCGGCCTGGGGGGTCCTTGGCAGGACTTGGTGCCACAGATGCCAGGACAGCAATGTGGGCAAAGCTGCTTGGGACAAAGGCGGCAGCACCAGCAGAGCAGGCAGGAGAGTCTTTGCAGCATGGAGGCTGCAGGTGTGGGGCTGCAGCTCTGTTTCTGGGTGCAGGCAGCACAGATGGCATTGCTCTCCTTGCTGCTCTGTCAAATCATGGCCCTGTCATCAGAGCTGCTGGCACTGAGAAAGTGGAGAGGTTTGGGCAGACTGCTGAGGTGAGGTGGATGGAGGTGCCATGTACACAGCCTGCGCTGCCAGGCTCCGCTGTCTGCAGCCTCTGGTGGTGTCTGTCCAGCTTCAGCAAGCAATAAGAAACTGCAATTGCTGGGTGAAGGCAAGAGCAGAGGGGACAGAAGGAAGGGAGACCTCACATTGGCCTGTTGTGGTTTAAATCGTGCCACAAGTCTTCAGCCAACACCTGCTCTTGCTGAGCATGACAGCCCTGGACCTTGATGGATAAAGGGTTGCCCTAACACCCTGCACATCCCACTGCCTTTGTTCACGGGGAGAGGGGCAGGCATCTCTGAGGGGCCATTAAGCATCTGTCAATACTGAAATTATCTCTCCCTGCAGACATACACAAGCACAATTGTTTGCAGCTTGCTCACCAGAAGGATTGACTGCCTCAATGCCAGGGGGAAGTGATGGAAAGAGGATTACAAATGCCTAGGATGAAGACAGCCATGAACTGCCCAGATAATTGAGTGTCTTCATGGCTGCCTCTTCCTGAGGACAGTGACAGATGCAGCCCTTTGCTCAGGACCTGGGCTTGAGGCTGGCCCCTGCCCTGGCTCCAGCCCTCGGGCAGCTCCAGACTCTGGGCTCCCTGGATCTCAGAACAGGGAAGAGGGTGGGGTGAGCACAGCAGCAAGTCCTGGCCACAGTTCTCACCTCCTTCTCCACCTTAGCTCACTCTGGCCTTGCACTGAGCCAGTGCTGGATGAACCAGGCTGAAAAAATGAGGCAGCTGAAAAATAAAAATAATCCTTCTTTCTCTCTCTTTTTTATTCCTTTGAGGTTATTTCTGGGTTGGATTTGTTCCCTGCTCTGGTTCACAACGCTTGCCCCTGCAGCAGGGAACAAACAATCAAGGAGACAAGAAGAACCAGCTCCTCAAACTGTCCCAGAGGCCACGGGAGGTCTGTGCCAGGCTGTGCTGGGAAGGCCGGGGCACTGGCCAGTGGCCCAGCATCTCCCAGCCAGGCTGGCATCCAGCGTGTCCCTCAGCCAGTGTGGGAGTCATGGAGAGGCCGGGAAGGGATGGGAGCACTCCGGGCTGCAGGCAGAGCCAGTGCCCAGCCAGCACTGGGACCCCAGGCCATTGCTGTCTGATCTCTTCTGCAGCCAGCCTGGAAACAGGGAAATCCAAGTGTAGGCCGTTTGTTAAGGGTAGCGTCTTTCCCCTGACTGCCCTTGGCCCGTGCCAGTGGCTGGTCAGCAGCTCGCCATCCCAGAGTGACTCCTGGGACACTCCTTGTTCGTTTAAATTCTGTTATGAGCTGAAATAATCGATGTGAGATTTAATTTTCCATCAGCTTTTGCAGCTCCAAAGGCTCAGTCACGGCCGGCAGAGGTTTGGGGGAGAGCAGTCGGCGTTGCCCCATCCCTGCCCAGAGCCCCTCTGAGGTGATCCCAGGGCTGCACGGCACCGACCGCAGGGACCCAGCCGCAGAATCCGTTGGGAGCTGAGCGGAGCGTTCTCTTCAGCTGGCTACCGGGCGGCTGGGTGGGTTTGGCACCTGACAAGGGGCTGTCTGCACCCAAGGAGGTTTCCAGCCCTCTGAGGGCCGGAGCCGGTGGCTTTGACCTTGAGCTGCCGATGACAGTCCTGTTCTAAGAGGGTGGCCAGGCTGGGGACCCTGGGACCCCTGTGTCTGTGGAGCTGTGGGATTGCTGGTAGATTTCCACGGTGTTTATTTTGGTTAGGGGGTATAGGTGTGAAACATTTCCCCTGGAAAAGGGAAACAGTGGAAACAATGTTGCCAGAATGGTGATTTAATGGCAGTCAGTAGAAACATTATCATAAACAAACTAGAGTTAAACCCAAATATTTGGGTTTTTCTGAGGTCTGAGGACTGACACTATGTATCAGAGCAGGGGCTGTGCCCTGGGAAACTGTGAGCCAGCTTTCCCACGGCTCCCGGAGCCGGGCTGGAGGATGCTCTGCGGAGGAGCAGCAATGCCAGCAAGGGAGAAGTTCTGTTCCAGATGGAATTCTGAGACAGGAGCAGCACTTCCAGCGGCGCTCTGCGGATTGTGCCTCTAGCTGATGGTCCCATCTCACTCCATATGCCACTTCTAACAGGGGGGCTGTACAGTCTTGTTACCTTCATCGCAGAAGACCTCACTTTTTCCCAAGTGCTTGGAGCCCCTGGTAAGGAGCTCTGCAATGCTCATTTTCCAGATCAGCGTGCCACTGGCAGAGAACCCGTCACCCCAGAGTCCTCACGGGATGACGGCAGAAAGCAAATCAAAGGGAGTGGGAGGAAAGTGAGCTCTCCCACAGCGTGTTGACGGTGCCGAGAGACGTGCCAGGAGCTGGTGCCAGGCTCTGCTGGTGCCTCCCGTGGAGACAACCCCTCTCCTGCAGAACCTCCCCTTGCAGGCAGTGGGAACGTTCCTCCTTCTCTGCATCCTTCCTCCACAGAAGCATCCCTGCTCACCTGGGTCCTGCTCTGGTCCCCAGAACAAGGTACCACCCAGCTCCATGGTTAGTCGTGGCAGTAGGAGCTCTCCTCTGGCACATATGGCTGAGATCTTTCTGCTCTGGCTGGCACAACCTCCCCCGTCCTCCTTCTCACAAACATTCTTGTATTTTCTCCTTCGCCAGGGCTACTCCCCTGCCTCTCTGTGTTCTTCTGAGGGCTCCCCGAGGCTTGACACCTTTGCAACCCACTAATGAGGACTTGTCCCCCAGTGCAGTTTAAAAAGAGATCTTTTTCCCATTAGCAGCAGAGACTCAGCCTTGGCCTGAGTCCTCCCTGAAGCTGTCAGCAGCTCATGGCCTTACCCGCTACACCAAGAGAGTGGGGGGAGCGGGGAGTGCTGAGGAACCCCTTCACCCCACACACCTGCTGCTGCCCTGAGCCTCCCCTCTCCATCCGCTTCTGCTGGGAGCAGCGGCCACAGACACCACAGATGGGTGTTATGGTCACACCTCCCCGCACACTTGGCCCGCTTCCCCTCCCCAGACTTACAAACCCAGTCCCTTCAGCAATGGCCATGAATTCATGGATTACAGCAATTAAAAACCTATTTTGTTTTATTTTTTTAGCTCATAGGGAAATAAAAACAACAACAGCACCAGAAAGGTATTTAATTATATCTCATTATTGCAAATTTTATATCCCCAAATTAGAGTGTACTGTGTTTAAGTCAATTAGACACTATAAAACTCCCCTTATCCCCTTCAGATGTTCATAAACTCACAAACTTGTATCTGACTTTGTTTGTAGCTCTTGCAACACCAAACTGCTGTTATTTATATTTTTCTAAGATGTTTCTAAGTGTAACAGATTTTTATTATTGTCTGGCCATATGCCCAGGATGGGTAAAGTTTGGGGGAAAAAAACCCAAACAGAAACTCCTCTTTCTGCTTCTCTCCCCCCTGCCCCCTTCGCTGGGGGACATCATCAGCTGTGAAAAAGAGGGCTTAATAGCTGAAGAGGTTGCAGCAAACACCATTGGAGGCTGCCCCTCACCCCAGACCACCCCAACATGGCTTGTGACTTTGGAGGCTCTTTCCCAGAGTTTTTTCTGACCCATTTGGGAGCTGTGCTTGGGGTGGGTGCTGTGGTGATGAAGGGGAGAAGAGCCAGAGATGCTCATGAAGGATCCTAGGATAGAGACCTGGGCAAAGGAAGCAGCAAAACTGCTGGAGTGAGGGACAAGGGGCCAGAGGAGCTTTGTACTGCTGGTGGTGGAAGGCACAGATGGGTGAAGACTGGACTAAAACTTCCATGAACTCAGTGCTTTTCCCATGGTTTTAAAGAGAGGAGTTTTACGTGCCCTGGTCACCATGACCAAGGGTCTCTGCCAGCAGATGAGCTCATTGTGAGTACTTCCAGCCGTACTTGGGTGTTGCAGACCTAGCAGCGGCGTTCAGCTCCATGGACCTGGCGTTACCACAATGTGGGAGAGGTTTCACCCAGCACAGGCTGATGCTTCCTGGGAAGCACATGCTGCACCAGCACCCCAAACTGGTGAACTGGTGAGACTCCATCTGTTATGCAGAAGGTACAAGCTGAAGGTGCCTTCTTGCTCAGCCTCCAGCTCCTCAGCCCTGATTTACCACATCACAGCAGGAAGAGCAGCCTGTTATCCATGGGCCACGGGGCTCTGAAGCTCCTGGAGGCTCAGCCGCTGCTGGAGTGTGTGTGGAAAGAGTCACTGCCTCCAGCACATGTCACAGGGATGCGGGGATGCCACTAAACAACTGCCTGCTGGAAACGACTCTTCTCGTTAGCAGCTCTGTGGTGGAGAGCCATGAGCATCGTTACCTGCAGCCCCGTGCCCAGCCTGCCCAATGCCATGTCCCTTCTGCCCTGGTGTCCCTCTCTTTGAGATCTTCACAGCTCAGATCCCTGGTCTGGGCATAGATGACGGGAGACATGATTCACGCTGAGGAGCGCTGGCGGGATGTGCAGCAATTTGGACGTCATGCCCATAAAGGCGTTTGATTGTTCATAATCTCGGCCATTTTCTGGTTATTAACGCGGATGTCTGGGCTGCAGAGAGGCTCATGCTCAGCTCCCTTAATTAAGAAGAGGGGAATTTTCTCAGCTAGTTAAATCCTGGCTGTAATGAGCAGCTTCATGCTTGTGTTAATGGTGTCTCGCCCACCCGTGGAGGGGTGACCACTCCCTGCAAGGCAGGGCTGGTGTGTCCCCAGGGACAGGTCCCCTCACTTTACCCATCGCTTTCTTCTCTCCCCCAACTGCCACGGCTCTGACTCCCTCCTCTCCCAGGGGTTTGGTGCTGCCCGGGGCTCCCGCCTGGGTGAAGCTGCTGCAGAGGGTGCCCGTGTCCTCCCTGGGGACCACATGCTTACCCCTCTCACGGCCCATGTAGCCGCAGGCCGGTGGGTCTGGGAAGTGCCTGCAATTATTTCAGCTCTGCTTCAGGTTTTGCCACATCTAACTTGCCTGCAGACACCCTTGGTCTGGCTGGGTTGGAGCAAAGGGAGAAGTGATGAGCCCGCATCTCTCAGCCATACTTTGTGTAGCCCAGGCTCCAGAGGAGCCGACCTATTTCTCCTTCTCCCCACTTGTAAATCCCAGTGGCTTTTTTTCCTCTCCGCTGCCCCAAGGGAAAGGTACTTGCAGCCCCCACCACGCTGAGATGGTGCATTTGAGAGCTCCCAGCTTGGTCTGCATTGACTAGAGTCAACCTGCCCAGGCCAGGGATCCCATAACAGGGACCGTCCCACAGGTCTGCGCACCCAGGAGAAGCTGCCAGACACACAGCAACGGCCCAGCCCTGCCACCATGCTTGCTGAGGGGCGATTGCAAAGTTTAGCAAACAAGGTTGCCAAAGCAAATATTTTCTTCACACCATCTGGAGATGTTGGCTCAGTGGCCAGATCCCACAAGGATTTTTTTCCCAGAGCTGGGATGAGCTCCTAGATGACCCTAGGGTGATCTCTGGAGTGACTCAGAGCAGGCTTGGCCAAGACCAGACAACCATGCCCAGTGAAGCTGCTACTTTCACAGGATACAGCCCCTCTGGTCTAGGCAGGCTTCTTACTTTTACTTATGGGAAATCAGGGTAAGCAGAGGATGTGGGCAGGGAAGCACCCAGTGAAGCCTTCAGAAGGGTCCCTGCATGTTCCCTGTGACTCATGGCACGTAGCTATGTCCAGTCCTGGTAAACACCCAGGAGAAACCCCAGATCAGGAGAGTGCCGGCAGACTTGCATGGCTGGTCCCTTCTGTCTCTGCCCAGGAGCAGGGAGTGCTTTGTCCCCTGGAGATGTGGGAAGGTAAAGACTTTTGGACAGCATGTATCTAGCAGAGATCCTCGGTACCAGGCTCTGTTTGGTCACCAAACCCTCATCCCACATCTGCTGTGGTGATTAAGCCGCAGTGTCTGGCTTGGCCCGTGCTTTAGAGCAGTCAGACCAAGACACAGGTCCCGGGATGGCCACAACCAGGAGCAGGTGACGGGGCTCTGCTGTGGATCAGAGCGATGTCCCCATGGGTGGAGACAGCCTGCAAAGCCCAGCTCCCCACACGCACCTCTTACAGCTGGCATCTGGCAGAGCAGGAACAGAGAGCGTTTCATAACCGAACGACAGAGGAGGAGACAATGAGCTGGACACACATTATTTCAGACAGATCTTTGACAGTGCTTTGACTCCAAACTGTTTCAACTTGAGGATGAAAAATGTCAAGCTCTTAGTTCACAGCGCAGAGCAGAGCTGCCTGGAGACTAGGGGCAGGCGGGAGATGATGTGAAATTTAGAGAATGATTTTGTATGCATGTTCTTGTCCTTTTTTTCTCTTTTCCCAATTCCCTGCGGCTTTTCAATGTACGAATCTGTGCACTTGTGTGGCAGCTACATTGAGCGGGTCTGTCATGTCAATAACCCACGTCACACAGCATCCCGGAGAGCTCGCTGATGCTGGAGAACACTGCAGCTCACCCCAGTCCCAGGCCTGCCTGGCATCCACTTTTGGGGATATCTTCTAAATAAAAGCTGACTTGAGTACACAGGATGGGAGCAGTGGGGGCTGCTGAGGAGTGGAGAGAAGGTTCATCACCAGAGCCAGCTGAAGATCCAGCACAGGAATAGCAGCATTTGCTGTGGACTGAAATACTTCAGCAGAGCTCAGTGAGGAGCACTGGACAAACAGAGCAGAAGCAGCAAATAGGAGCCCAAATGAGCAGCAGGGCTGGTCTGGAGCCAGGCCTTGGGCCATCACATCTGGTGCCAGCTCAGGTCGAGAGAAGTAAAAATAGGACCACAGGAGTGGTGGGCACCACGTGCAGAGAAAGCTCAGCACAGCTGCTGATGGGCAGAAGTTCTTCCCTTCCCTTCCCTGCTGACCCCTGCCCGCGTTTCAGCCTCGGCAGCGCCTGGCCGGAGCACCGCGGTGGGTACCCAGCCATGGCCCCCACCACACTGTCCTGAACCCGGGACCACTTTGCCATCCGAGGATGAAATTGCCTCCCCTAATCAGCCACACTCCCCCCAGCAATTAGCTGCTGAGCCTGCTAATGCTTTAACAAATTATCCTAATTAAAGAGCAAACGCCTCAGTGCTGGGGGCCAGCAGAACAAGATGGCAACCAGACCATCCACGGCCCCTGCCCACCCACGCGCCTGCTGGGCACGCAGCCTCTCGGGAAGGGGGCTGCCCCAGGAACGTGGGCTGCAGACCCCCCCAGAATCAGTTCTGGGAGCGGCTGGTTTCGGTTGAGCTGAAGCAGAGCATCAGTGGCGACCACATTTGTGATTGCCCCAGACGACGAGCCGTGGTGGCTTTCTGAAGTGGCAAATCCTGCTTTTACAAATATTTTCACACCTTGTGATAGGATCAGCTAGCAAGCTAGGAGAGCAGGGTAGGTCTGTCAGGGAGATTTTTTTTCCCTGACACCCCTGGTTACTCCAATAAAAGCTGCCAGCGACGTACTTGGCATGCATGGATTAAGGGATTTGTAGGAAAAACCAGGAAATATGATCATCATAATTCCCAAGCCTCATGCCAGTAGTGTGGCTTTGAATCACAACTGTCTCTGCTGCTAGATGGACCCAGGGCTGCCTCAGAAGCTGGCACCACAGCACCCACCCCTGTCTCCCTTCTGGGCATCATTACGAGGTTCTGGCATCATTTTTGCTTTGCTTGCAGAAGCTTCACTTAGAAATAGCCTGCAGATGAGGGTTGCTCACCGCACTGGGGAGAGCAGACCACGGGCACTTATTTTAAGGTGGCCAGGCCAAGCCATCTGCCCCATGCAGGACAGTATCCTGCCCCATGCAGGGCCCTATCCTGCCCTATGCAGGGCCCTATCCTGTCCCACCTGTCTTTCCTGTTGGTCAAAACCTTCTTCTGAAGACCAATCCTCATTTCCAGTTTTTGACACAAGAATGTTTGGGAATGCTTTGCTGTGAAAGTAGACCCCAACATTTTATTTTGATTTCTCTGCAAAATGAAAGGCAGCTCATTGCTCTATTTTTAGCTTCCCCATAACAACCCGCGTGAGCAGGCGAGAGGAACCGCATGTTGATGAGGAAGGTTATCACACTCCCATCGTTCCCGCAGACAAGCCGTGCTCGGCAAGGTCCACCAGCCCATGCTGGGGCCTCTCCCACTTTGCGCAAAGGATCCGTGCAGTGCCCCACACGCAGCAGTGAGTGGGGGGCCTGGGAGAGCTGTTGGTCTCCTTGCTATGAGCAAGAGGTTCCATCCTGCCAAAGAAGCTGGGTGTGGACTGAAATCTGTTGGTTCCTCAGTAGCATCATCCTGCTGGGGCAGAGCAGCCCAGCTGCGGCAGAGCCCACTGCACCGGGGCATTGGTGGATGTCGTTGGTCTCTCTGCTGAGCTGCTCTTACCTTTGACTCAAGGTTTGAGCTGAGGTGTGCTGGGTGGAATTCCCGTTGTGGGAAGCCCCTGCTTGGGAAGGAAATGCTCCATGGAGAGTTTTGAATCATGCTGGAAGGAGACGACAAGACCTGAAACATGGCTAGATGGCAGGGAAGGGCAGGACTTCAAGCTCCCTGAAATACGCTACAAAAGGAGGAATAAGCTTGACCTAGATACATGAAATAACATGGTCCCTGGCAAAGCGCTGCAGCAGGAGCGAGCATTTCACATTCATTAGAAACCCAACTCACTCGCTGTCCACAGATACCAACAGCCTGGAATTAGACACGGACCAGGATGAAACGGCTTCAGCACAAGCCGACTCTGACTCCAAAGTGCCTCAGCGATGCGCTGGGTCCATACGGCAGCCTCCGGGAGAGCTGTGAGCCCCCTGTCCTATGGTGCCAGGAGCCTCTGTCGTTACCCACGCTCACAGGGCTCTCCTCGGTGCAGGGGGGCCCAGAGCTTGCTGTCCAAAGGCTGGAGGCTTTCAGGAATCCCTCTTGTCCCCAGCGTGCACCAGCCCCAGCAGACCGTGGTGGTGAAGTGGGGTGAGGTCACACCAGGGAGCACCAGCACTGGAGTTACAACACTGCCAAGGGTATGTTAAATCCTGATGTCAGCCAGGAGCAGTGGTGACACAGGGGCCTTCTTCTGGCAGTAGCTTGTCACCATGGCTGGTCCTGCCCTGCCTGCTGGGTTGGTTGCATCTGTGCCCTACAACATGGGAAGAGGACACCATACATCACAGCCGGTGGCCTACAGGTCTCTGCAGGGTGGTCCATACTGTGTGGGAGGATGGAACACACAGGTGGTCTCTGGAGGACTCCTGCCCGGGATTACATCATTGCTTACAGGCTGTTCCCAGCACAGTGTGGGGCTGTGCCAGCTGCATCCACCGCCCCGGGGCTCATCTTGGGTTTTCCCTCCAGTGCATTGCGACATTATGAGCTGAAACAAGCCTGCTCGGGTATTTTCCTCATGCCCTGGAGCAGGTAACATGGACCGAGGAGCATGGAGGTCTCTGATCCTCATGCCACGTGCAGAACATGCCAGGACTGGTGCAGCCCATCTGGCAGGCGTTCCTTAGCAGCCAAGAGCGAGCACACAGGGTGCTAAACAGGGACAACCTGGGCCAGGGAAGGGGAGAGGGAACCCAGGCCAACAGTCATTTGGTAAGTGAAAGGAGTTTATGAAAGGCTGTTCATCCCCACCCACAGCCCAAAGGCACGTTGCAACAGTGCTGGCCCAGGTTCCCTTCCACAACTGGGAATGACTACACTGTGGCCTGATCCCAACAGTACAGACTCACGGCTCATCTCAGGGTAATGCTGGGGCCTGACTCCCTCCCAATGGGCACGGCAGCTCGGGGGCCTCAGCACCCCATCCTCTGGTAGCTCCTCTCTGGAGCAGGGAGCTCTGTAGGGCCTTGTCCCCTCCTCTCTGCCATCATGAGATGCTCTGGAGGACACTTCCTCACAGCTCTGTGTCCCAAGTTTCCAACACCGGGGTTTTCTGCCCACTTTTTACCAGATGATCTCAAAGCCAGCATGCAAACTGCTGGCTCAGCAGTCTTGGCTTCATGGGCTGGGGGCTGCTTGTCCCCTGTCCCGCTCAGCAACCAGGAGGGAAGGTGATAGCACCTAGTCTGGCATCCATGTCCTAGAGTCAGGAGTGCGCAGAGGCAGTAAAGGCCTGTGAACATTGGCAAGGAGGCAAAACACCCAGTCTGGGCTCAAAAGGGCTGTTGCTCCAGCTAGACAAGGCTGAACCATGTAGTCCTGAGGACCACTGCACACATTCAACACGGAGCAAGTGCCTGGCTGTGCCGGTGAGCTTGGCAGCTGCTCTGCACACCCAGGGGTACCTGCTCTGCACACCACAGGTACCTGCTCTGCACACCCAGGGGTACTTGTCCCCACATGTCCCTCACTGCCAGGCCTGTGAGGCAGGGCGATAGAGGTGTCACCTCCTCTTGCCACTCACAGCAGGGCCTCATCCAGCACTCTGGGCAGAGCAACCTGAGCAAGCACAAAGCCCTGGGCTGCGTGCAGGGAGCAAACATGTACTTGACTAAACAGACCAAAGAGGAACAAATAGAAGCCAATGTCTGATTCACCTAATCCTACTGTCAACGTGCTTTCTGCAAATGGCAGCACCAGATCCTGAAAGTCCCATTCACTCCCACGCCTGATATGATTGTAAGCGGTAAGAAATACACTGTACAGAGCGCAGAGCTCTGTGGCGAGCCTCCTGAGGGTGCATGAGCAGCGTGGTGGGCTTACCCAGCAAACGCCGTGATCGATCACCGCCATTAGACCGAGTGCTCAGCACCTCGCAGATGTGCTGTGCACTTGCTTGCAGCGGACGCAGTAGATTTCTTGCAGGCCTCTGCAAGATCTGAGTCGGGAATGTGACAGCTCCATGGAAGGGGGCTGCAGTTGGAGACAGCCACGCTAGAGGTGCAAAACTCATCCCTTTCATGTCTAATGGAAAAGTATTTGGGGGAAAAAAATAGTCTCCATGGGAAATATTCTGGGACTCACTTGTCTAAAAGAGAAGGAAACAGGGCTGGAGTTAACGCTCATGAGGTTTCATTTGGGAGCCCAAGCAAAGAGAGGATGAGCTAACATGAGTCGTAAAGGAGAAATATCTCCAGCCATTACAAGGGGCTGGAGAAACAGTGCTGCCTCACGCTTCCATCCCCATGGATGAGGAGTTTTACAAGGTACGTAAACATTATTATCATCATTTTACAGCAGGGGAACTGAAGTGTTTGGGAGTGACATGGTTTGCTAAAAGTCACCAGGCAGCATCCAAAAGTCCTGCCACCAGATAAAGGAGTTGTGTGCCGAGATCAGCCCCAATATGCAGCATGGGTTGTGTTTGCTCGGGTGCCCCACACACCTTCAAGCAGGATCAGCACGTCCAGCTCCAAGTGCTTTGGCCAAGGCCAGGGCAAGTCTCGTGGCTAAAGCACATGTGTGGGGAATGCTGCACGCCTGAATCCTGGTCCCACTCCTGCCCCAGCCTCCTCCCGCTCCCCTTGTCTGCTGTGAGCTGAGGCAGGGGACATGCAGCAGCAGCAGGACAGAGAAGCAGTGGGACGGCACCAGGCCCAGTCCTTCAGCTTGCTTTACACAGGGTTTTGCACATGATGTGAAATACAGGGAATATATCCAAGATCCAGCACAGCTTTACAAAGTGATGCTCAGTGCCAAAAACCCAAGAAGTATTATTTAACCTTTCTCATGCTGCAAACCTAAAAGAGTCTGCATGAGGGCATGAAATGAAACTAAATATTCATTTAATTACAGAAAGGCCAGTTAACCTGAGGCGTGCACACAGCATGGCGGGAAGGCTGTTCATGGAGGAAAAGCATGGAAGCACTGACTGTTAGCAGGGGTCACACCAGTTCCCAGGCTCCAGGGTTCTTTGCTGACTGGCGGTCAGGCAGCAATTTCTTCCAGAGAAAAGGAACTGGAAAGCGGTTGACAGGGGTAACTCTGCGTGCACCACTTTGGGTCACCTCGGAGCCTGCTGCTGACCGGCCGGGGACAACACAGGTGTGGGAGAAGTCAAGGGGAATCAGGTGCCTCAAATTGGTTATTTTTGACATAAAAATCAATGTGCACAAACCCTGCCTGTCTGGGCTTCTGGGTGCTTGCATCCCCGCCTCCATCAGACCCACAGGATGCAGGCAGTGACGGTCCCTGGTCACCAGCCGCTCGGTCCCTCCTGCAGCCCGAGCAGTGCTCCTGCCCGCAGTGCCTGATCAGAGCATCGCCGTGTCCCGCGGGAGCCAGCCAGTCCTGCCCTGCCCTGCCCCATGCTTTGCAAACCTCACAGCAGAAATGAAAACTTCCTGACGCTGAGATGTTGCTCCTCAGCCTGACCCCAAGCCACGGACGCCTGGTCCAGCAGACCCCAGCCCCAGAAGTGGTCTGAGAGCCCTGGCCTGAGGCAATAACAGCACCCTGGGTGTTCTTCCCATGGCTCAGCCAGCCACTGCCTCAAGTAGAAGACCTGATTGTTCCCTGGAGAGATGAGGCCAAGTGAACCCCCACTCCCGGCACATGGACAGGTCTGTGGTGTCGCAGCCTTCGCACGGTCCCTTTCAAACGGGGAGGAGCAGAGGTGGCTTTGAGGGTTGTCAGCTCTCCATGCAGCCCAGGGATTTAGCAAGGTTTTCCTCCCAGTATTGCAGCTTTTATTTTCCCCAGGCCCTTCTGGCAGGAAGCGTGACAGGCTCTTGGCGTTTCTCCGCTCGCAGGCACCTGATGGCCCAGGATTAGTGCTGGCTGGGCGGCTCTGGGGACACGGTCTGTGCGCCAGAGCTGCAGACCAAAAGCTCCTCAGATTAACTTTTCACACAGAATCCTGCAACTTGCAGAGCCAGAAGGGTGATGGTAATTCCTGTAAGGATGTGTGCTCGGTTGGGGTGGGTGGGCTCCCTCGAGCCCACGGTACAAAGGATTTCTGGGAGCGTTTCACCCCAGGCACTCGTGTCTAACGAATTCACCCCTGTGCACACCCCCAGGACACCAACTTTCCCTGCTCTGGAGCTGTTTTTTCTTCTTCTCTGCAATGACTCTTCCCCTAATTAGGAAACTATGAATACGATTCTAAAAAAATCAGGCTGGGCCCTGTGTGTAATGCAGGGAGGAATTTCTACAGACAGAGAAGCTTTAAAGCCAAGAAGCGGGAAGGGGATCTTTGCAGGAATTTCCACCCAGGAAGGTTTCAGTTCTTTCCGAAAGAGAAGAGGGAAAAAATAGAGGGACGGGGAAAGAATAAGCCACACGTGTCTTTCGCAGCCGCTAATGGGAGATTCCCCGAGGCGACCAATCAAGCTGGCAACCCTCCCGTTTCATTTCTTGACAGGTTCCTATCTTCGGCTGGGTTGTCAGCCCAGCCATCTCTGCACTTCGGCACTCGAGGGCTGACAGCCACCGGCGGGCAGGGACAGCAAGACCCAGCCCGGACTCCACCGAGACCCAGCACCGCCCCGGCTCTGCCCCCTCCGCTCCCCAGCCGGTCGCCGAGACGGGTAAACATCTCCTCTTCTGAACGGTGTTAGCTCTGACTTACATAACTGTGGTGAGCGATGGGCTCGGCCAGGCTGAGCTTCCTGCAGCCGCAGTGCTGCACATAACGCAGCCGAGGAGGCCGAGGGGGCTGTGGTCCCCTCTGCCGTGCGGTGTTGAAGCTGGTGGGGTCTTGTCCACCCTGGTGTGCATGAGTTGGCCTGAAGGCATCAGCAATGTCCCTGCTCGTGTCCTTCCCTTCCTGTGGTTCTTCAGGCACAGCTGTCTCGGGGATGTGTGATGAGCACTGACAGCTCTCCCAGTTTCGAGAGGGCTCAATTTGTGCCTGTTTTGCATTCCCTTGGGGGATTGTGCTGGCCAATAGGTGTGTTTTGCTCGAAAGGTGGCTGAGAACCTGTCTGCAAAACTTGCAGGAGGTCAGCCTAGAGCCTTTTGCATCCTGGGACATTGGTTGGGGGACATGGTCTCACATTGCAGCCGTGAGTGCCGGCAGAGCAGTGCGTGGCACGTTGAGAACAGCAGGTTCGAGAGCATCTGCTGTGCAAATGAGATAATTCGTTAGCAATCAAGGCCTGTCGCTAATTGCCCGTGTGATCTCGTGGCCCTCTAGTGCCTGCTCCTACGGCGGGAGGTTCCATCGCCCCCGGCACTTTCTGCTCCAGGACGGTTTGTTGAAGCATTGGAAGTAGGTAGTGAAGACTTGTGGTTGCTCCTTGTGGGCACTGCCAACCAGGCTGGGGAGCTGGGGAAGATGCACATGTGTGTGCGGGTGCTGTCACCCATGGTGTGTTGGTCCATGTCTAAAACCACAAATCTGGATGAAAAGCTGAAAGCAAAGTGTCCCAGTCCCGTGAAATGCACCCAGAAGAGCACTTCCCCCTCCACGGCAGCAGCCACTTGGACATGGGGATGATAAGTAAAAAAGAGAAGAAAGAGAAGAAAAAGAAAAAACCAAAAAAACCCAAAAAGCTGGTTGGAGTCTCTTTGCCACCCTGAGCCTGCCCTGTGCCCTTGTGAAGCCAGGACCCCCAGCCGTATGGGTGATGGTCCTTCTCTGCAGGAAGGTGCAGAGCTCCTTTGCCTCGCTGGGCACAGAGGTGGCCCCTGCTGGGACCTGCCCCATGGCTGCGGCCACAGCTAAGGATGAGGATAAGGCTACAGCTAAGGCTATGGCTCTCCTATGAGAGACGCTCTCCCTGCAAGCCCCTCCATGCTCTGCTGTGGAGGAGCCCCCCGGGGGTGTCCGCGGCTGCAGGGAGTGCTCCCGGCCGGCTCTGGCAATGCCACGCTGCCAGCACCCCACTGCCCGGGGCTGGGCTGTGTCGCAGGAGGTGCCCACGGTCTGCCAGGAGCCCAGGGCCTGCGCACCATTGGCATGGGAAGAGCAGAGCATCATTAGAGACCAGGACTCGTGTTTCACCCTAGAGGAGCCCAAAGCCTCTCGTGGGTGGGGTGTTCAAGCGCCTTTGGTGTTGGTCCAGGTTTACTCGCTTTTAAGTTGGTAATAAAACTCCCACAGGTGGTACCGGGACAGACTTGCTCGGGATGCACAGGCTCCTCTCCTGCACTGGGAGATCCATGAGGCTTTTGTATCTATTGGGAGTCAGGAAGCACCAGGGAGTCAGCATCCTTGTCTCCCAGCAGAAGACAACCAGGACAAGGGTCTCCCGGGTCTGTTCAGGCACCACGGGGGAAGCATACCACCTTACCCTGTATTTATGGGCACAGGTAATTACCAGGAGCTCTTAGTGAACTCACCGGTACTTCTTCACTTTTGAAAGGTACCAAAGAAACTAGTCTCCTTCCACCCCACGCAGGGTCACTGTGTTAGCGGCACACAATGTGATGCAAGAGCGGGCAGTGGCAACATTCCTGGTTATCCAACAGGCAGAGGAGCTGCCTTCAGGGACTCCATCCAGGAGCTGTGGGAAGCAGTCTTCTCTTCTGGCTCCGTTTTGGAGTGGCTCAGCTGGTTGCTCTGAGCTGCTGAGCACACAGGTTCCTGTGGCCCGCAGCAGGTCATGGGGCATTGCTCCCAGCTCCTGCCTACACTGCGTCTCCTCTGGGATGTTGAGGTGTTGAGGATTTTAACTGCTCAAGGCAAGACACCCAAAATGGGCCACAGCTCCTTGCTGGGCACCTGAACCGTCGAGAGGGAACTGTGACAGACCAGAGGAGTTGATGTGGTCATGGCTGCTGCCTTCTGCAAAAGTGGCTGTAGAGAATTGTGTGCCTGGAGGGGAGGAGGAGGAGGATGTGGTGAGCAGGATGATGAGCCCTGGATGGAGACACAGACCCTGGAGTTCACTCCTACACTGGGACACGTGATTCACTCTTAATTTCCTTGCAGCACTCACAGAGGTTAATGTGCCCTTCAGGAGGCCACATCCAACACACTGCTTGGCTGGAAGCAAAGCAGAGCCACAGTCATTTACAGTGTGGGGCTGCTCGGGGGCTCTCTGAACCCCACATCTCCCCCTGACACAACCAGGGCAAGGTGTTGAGAGGGAAGGTGACGCACAGGGAGGTGATCCCAGACCGTGCTGGGATCGGAGGTGCCTTGGGGTGGCTGTGGCCAGCCATAGGGCTGGTTTCCATGGAGCGAAACTCCATGTAGGCTGCAGGGTGAGGCCAGTTTCTGGGTCTGGGAGGTGCTGGAGCTCAGCCTAACTTGTCCCACGCAGAACCAGGCTACCCACCCTGCATCGCTCACACCTTAGTCCCTCTCAAACAGCCTTTGGTCTGGGATATGTGGGGTGTCCAACTCCCCCACTGGGTGCAGAAAATAAAGATAAGCCAGGGCTTCAAAGCCAGCCCACAATCCCCTTTGATTCTGCAGATACAGGGTTTGAGAAAGTCCCTCCTCTGCACTGCTACCGGGAAGGCTGGGCAGTGAAGCCCATGAGCAGCCAAGTCCATGCAGATGAGCTTCTAGGAAGCCACCAGCTTCCTCCCTGGCACAGGGAGGAGAGGGCATTGCCCACCCCCAGGGTAAGGAGGGGGGTCCCATGCAATGTTGTCTCTGCCTCCATCAGCACCGTCAGCAAGCCCATGCATGGGGACATGGCGTGAGAGGAAGGCTCCTGCTGCCAGTGCGGTGAGGGAAGGGGATGTTGGGGTTTAACTGCTATGTGTGATCTCCTAAAAGCCCTGTGGTTTTCGGGGCCTCAGTGTTCCCCACGGGAGCAGGAGAGCCAGGTCCTGCTGCGCCTCTGCTGCACGGTGCATCCTCTTAGGTGCTGGATCCGGCCACTAAGAAAGCAAAATGCCCTGGAGAGGGCACCAGTGGGAGACAGGAGAATTGTCACCTTGATGCCCAGGGACTTTCATCACATCACACACCTGGACACCATAGGACAAAGTCCTTGCACCTGCATTGCTGCAGCTGGCGCTGGGCAAAACTTGAGCAAAATTATCTACAAAGGCTTATCCACATCTCTGCCCAAACTCACCTTGTCTGCCTCTGCTTTCCTGATAACGTACTGCTGACAGCATGGCAGGGTTTAAGGATGTGTTGCAGACTTTCCCGGGAAAACACACTCAAAGTCCTAATTGTGAGCCTCGTACTCATCTGACCTACTCAACATCACATGATCCATGCAGCAGATCATCTGGATACTGAATAATTACAGCTTAGTGCTAATAAATGAGCAACAAACTCGTAATTATCTGCAGAAGTTATTTGATGAATGATTTCAAAAAACCCACCACGAATCTAGCTAAATTTGGAAGGACTCAAAAGCTGTCTGCAGCCAGGGGAGTGAGTCAGTGGGAAAGACGAGCTCTGGCCCTTTCATCACCATGTGATACCCGTGTGAAGTTGTTGACAACTTCCACACTGTGGACTTTTTTTTTTTGCACCCCGTTAGGCCTCCAGAAAGTTTCAGCTCCTGGCTCCTGCAGGGCTGTCCTGCCGCCTCTTCCCGGCTGTGAGTGCTGACGGCAGGTCTGCTACGTCCAGGGGAAACTTTGCTTTTCACTGTAGGGAGAAAGATGAGGCAGGGCCAGGGAAGCCACCTCTTCCCCAAGAGAGGGCTTGGCATTGCCTGATCCCACCCTGAGATAGGAAGTCCAGGGTGGGAACCAAACAGGGGCTGATCTCAGGGCAGGGAGGAACCAGGGCTGCGGAGTCCTTCTCCACGTGTGTCCACGCACGTCTCCATCCCACGTGTGCCCACACATGTCCCCACCACAACACTGCTACCTTCAGAGGGGTCTGCTGGTGAGGCAAATCCTACCAGCGACCTGGCAGGAGGCAGTGGAGGCCAACTTCAGTTAGTCCTTCTCGGTGTACAGCAGCACATACTCACAACAGCCTGTCGTACCGGAAGGGGCTTGAGGGTTCCTCTACCCCAACTCTGCCGTTATCCCCTCAGCATGGGGATGGGGTCCCTGCTCGGCCACAGCTCCTCCAGTGACCCCTGTGCTCTGTTCCCACCACGGCCCCACACGGGGCTGGGGATGAAAGCTGGGGATGAAGCACCTGTGTTCCTCAGCTCAGCTTCAGCCGCTCTCCTCTCGGCAGCACTCTGTCCTTCTGCCTCCTACCCCGTGGTCCATGCTTAGGCTCAGCACGCTCAATCCCTCCGGACCTCTTTGGATTGTGCTGCTGCTCCCATTAAGACAGGCAAGACAGAGGAGCATGCGGCAATGCTCTGCAAAGGCTACAGAGAGCCCAGAGCCCCCCTGCCCGCAGCAGCCCACCCAGCAGCACCCTGGGGCAGGTCCCAACCTCCTGCCTCCCTGCAGACCACGCTGGGGAGGTACTGAGCTCTGCCCGCTGCCCGGCCTCCCTGCTGGCAGCGGGATCCTGCCCGGGGAGGCAGCATCCCACACTGGGAGCAAGCTCTCCCTTCCTCCCGAGATGGTGGAAATATTTTTTCAAGCCTATAAACCTTTGTGGGAGGACGTAAAATTGAAAAAGCCCACCCAGGCTACTGCACCATGTGCACGGGCTGCAGGCAGTTCTTCTGTGGCAGCTGCCTGCTGCAGGGAGCTTTATGTGGTGCAGTTAGGGAGCATTCTTCCCAGTAAGAAAATAAATTGGAAATAAAGATTTTTTCCCCCTCACTCCGCTAAGCCGCGTGGTCCCCAAATGGTAGCTCGTGGCTGGCTCACCAGTAGTTAGAAGTGCCGTTTCTCTGACAAAGTGAAAAGAATATCTGAACCAGAAGGGTTCTCTAAAGGTCCTCATAGACTGTGATTTGTGGTTGTTTACTCTCAGCAGCGAAGCAGAATCCATTACAGTGGATGTGTCTGTTAAGGAGCACATTTCCCTTCTCCTCCTGAAGTGCAATTACAATAATAAGCTGCACAAGAGTGAGACCAACTTTTCAAGCAGCCGGTCCTGTGAGCAGCAAAGCACCACCACAAACCCTGTGGTGGACCGGTGTGGAAGCACGTCTGTGGAAATGTCTCTTCCATCACATCCTCACCGCCGGCTCCCCACCTCCGACGGCCTGCAGACCCTGCGGCACTGGCACCATCCGTCCATCCGTCCTCCCTGTCATGGACTATGGCTGGAATTGCTGGAGGCTGCCAGTGCCAGCCTCACTCCTCCACCCGGGAGAGCTACTGCCACTGGAGAGCACGGCAGCAGGAGTTTGGCACTGGCCAGGGCCTGAGGTCCTGGGATAGCCGCACATTGGTTTAATCTAGCAGGAGCCTCTCAGGAAAACAAGGAGATAAACCAACTCAACAGTAACACTTCAGAGCCCTTAGATGTGAAGATCTAGCCTTTTATCTCCATCCAGTTTAAAAATATTTTTGTTTTGCCATGCCAGCTGAGCGGACCATCAGCCCTTCCCAGGTCTGAGGGCAGCGGGGACAACCTGCGTGCTCCATTGCACAGCTCAGCTCTGCTTCGGGACCCATGGAACTGGGAGAGGAGAGCAGTCTGGCTGGCTTCCAAAGCTCTGATGGTGGAGATGCCGCCACATCCCTCAGTAAATTGTTTGAATAGCTAATCACCCTCATAATGAGCAGTGTGCGTCGTATTTCTCATCTGAATTTCTGGGTGAAACTTCCACCTCTGGTCTCCTGTTAGACCTGTATTACATGAAAGAGCCTTTTCCTATCCCATGTCGGCTCCCCACACAGGTTTCTTGGGCTGGACTGGAGTCACCCATAACCTCTGCTTAGAGAACTGAGACTTTGGAATCTCGTGACTGCTTTTGAGCCCCTCGGTGTGGTTTCAGCTCTTGTCTGGGATGCTCCCCAGAAGAAGCCTCGTTCCACGTGGGGCAGAGCAGCGGGTGACTACGCACTGTCACACAGCCACTGGTGCCTGCTACAACGTCCATCGGAGGAGAGGGACCATACAGCCACACAGAGCTTCATATTGCTCCTTTGTGTCCCATTACGACTGAGCATGGTGGTAATTTAGAGTCAGTACATGTCTGCTCCATCCAGGGAGCAGGGGCTGTGCGAGGGGAGGAGCAGCTGGCCACGCTCCGTGTGGGGCCTGCTGGGTCAGAGTGTCAGACAGGGCGTTCCTGTCCTGTGTGCCCAGTTGGGAGAGGGTCAGGGAGAGGCTGGGATGCAGGAAGGCTTGGTTCACACCTCGGCTGGGGACAGCAGGGCTGACACCCTCTAGTAAGGACTCTAATAGTCACTGGGAGGGTTTGTTGGCTCTGATCAGGTTTTTGTGTCCCTGTCCGTGACCAGGTCCAATGCATGCCCAGTGCAAGGTGAGCACACAGAGAAGATGCAGAGAAATGGGCGAGGCGTTCATGGTGGCGTGGTTGCACTCCTCCACCAAAGCACTTTTGTGCAGCAAGAGCTGGCAGACACATCCTCCAGCACCATTTAGTGAAACTGTGGAGATTAACTCGCTGGTTAGAGCATTCCCTCTGGAGAAACATCTGCTCCTCTTGTGCTCTTGCTCTGCTCTTCCTTCTTCCCAGCCTCATTATCTCCCCTGTCACAGCTTTGTGCAGGCACAGCCACCCCACGGCCATGGCTGGAGGGACCGTCACCCCTCCACGCTCCCACCCGCTGTTGGGTGAGCACAGTCCCAGCCACGTCCCTCATTCTCCATGTCACATCACGCTGCAGACCCCGCTGCTGTGCTTCCATTCCTTTCAGCATCGCTGCCTCTCCCGCTCGCCCCTCGCTCAACAGCAGCGTATCGCATCATTTTCGAGATGAGCTTTTCTCGCTCTGATTTGCATTTTGTTATTTTCTGCCGTGCGTCTGCCCAGATCTCATCCGACTGGCTTGCTGTGGTGGGATCAGAGCGCCGGTTTCACCCCCTCTGGGCTCTTTACAAGCCCATCTCCTGCTGCAGAAGGACCAACCGCCCATCTGGTCTGTGTCCAGCTCTCCTCCGGGTTTCAGCCACAAGAGACACATGCGGCGGCTGCTCCCGAGGCTCGCTGCCTGCCGGGGAGTCCTGCTCCCAGCACCTTCCCACTCCCCCAGATAAACATCTGAGCTTCGCCCGCCGCAGCCTCGGCTCATCCCCACGCCTTGCCTGGTCCAACAGCCTCTCGGGAAGCCAGCCCGTGGCAAACCCCCGGGGGCTCCCCACGCCACCTTTTGCAGCAGCCTCTCATTTCACATCCTAATTTAGTAAATGACCTCAGTGTGCCTGTTGCTGCCTCCTCTCCCTCATTAACCAGGATCGTGCAGTTTAGGAACACGGCTGGTTTTCTGCTGGTGGGCAGCAGGCCCAGGTCACCCCGCACAGACACGGGCGACTGCTCAGCAAAAACAGATTTTGCTCTGCCCCGGCAGACCTCAGCCCCATCTCTCCAGTTCCCTGCCCAGCACTTGCTTGCTCCTGCCCGAAGGTGTTACTCTGAGCTCCAGGAGAAGATCTGCTGTGATTTGTTTCTCCTTAAATGCCCTTAAGCTTAACACTTGTTTCCTCTATCACCTTCTAGCTGATAGGTGTGAACAAGGAGAACCTCACTCAAGGTTGAGCGAGGAGGTCCATGTTTGCTGGGCAGATGCAGAGGTGGCCAGCTTGTACCTACCAGGAAGTGAAGCTTTCCACCTTGCCCTCACGCATGTGCATGGCCAGGTACTCTAACTATGGGATTCTTGGCAGATTTTTCCCCAGGAACCTGTACCCATTGATCAGAGGTTTCATGCAACCATCCTGTGTTTGTCCTCCAAAGCACGGCTCTAGCCAGGTTTTTCTTGAGCTCTGGTGACATGCTGTGCTGAATGCAAAATTACAGATGTTTTCATCTGTGCTTCCCCTGGAGCTTATAACTCATCCATGTGCTCCACCAGCACACCGAATGTTTTTCCATCATGAATATCTGAAAGCTGGGACCCACAGCCCAGAGGTACGAAGGGAAAGGCACAGACAGCGTGTGATCCCTCTGTATGCCTGGCCCGAGGCACTCGGGGTCCTTTCATTACCTGGGAGGTGGGACTTTGTGTAGATCTGCTGATGGCTCTGGCCACGCTGTGCTCACAGGGCTCCAGACCAGCGCGGGAACTCAGAGAATGAGCGATACAGGAGTGGCCGCTTCCAAACGGGAGCTCTGCCGTCGTTGCAGCAATAAACTCCTAGTTCTCATGGGTGGCACTGGCCTCTCCATACCTTATCACATAGTTTTTCTCCACCTGTAGGCTCCAGACATCTTCTCATTGCATCAAAAGCCAAAGAAGTCCCTGCAGAGAGTGGCCCCACTCCCTAAGCCACCCAGACCCGCTCCCTCGGCAGCGTCCATCCCTTGTGAGGAGGGATGAGGGAGCATAACGAGAGGTGGCTGCGAAGCACAGGCAGGAGATGGCTGATGTTATTGCTAAGCCACTCTCCATTGTCTTTGAAAGGCCATGGAGAACAAGTGAGGTACCTGAGG
>JAVSBS010013589.1:0-17471 GCA_033124195.1 Coracias cyanogaster
AGGTGAGGTTGGCCGGGGCTCTGAGCAACCTGCTCGAGTTGCAGATGTCCCTGCTCCCTGCAGGGGGGTTGGACGAGAGGACCTTGAAAGGTCCCTTCCAACCCAAACCATTCCATGATTCTATAATTCCATGACTTCAACATGCAAGTGAGGAGAGTTGCTGTGTCTGAAACCCACAACCCTTCATCTCGAGCTCTTCCCCTTTGCAAGGCTTTTTGCAGAACCAGAAGAAGCAGGTTTTACAAACCTAGAACCAGCTAGAAGGGCTTTCATATAATTAGCCCGATTCATTTTAAAGCTTCTAAATGAGTAAACACTCCCCTGCAGTGCCCACACTAAACCGCAGCGGCCAAACGGAAAGAAATGCCCCAAATAGGCAGTGGGTGCATTGACAGAGGGATCCTGATGCTCATTTTGGTGGTTTTGGGGCTCAGGGGTGCCATATCCCCCATCCAACACCAATGTGAGCTCTGGTTTACCAGCACCTGGGGATTTATAGCACTGATGTGTGTGTGTGTGTGTGTGTGTGTGTCTTCTCTTCTGTCTAATAATATGGCTGAGTTCACTCTGCAGCCTTTCCCTTGGTGGGGGAAAATATGTGCCCACCCACGTATTTCATTAAATTTGTAAGAATTCAGTATTTTTGAAAACTCTACCGCTCTGTCAGATTTGGTTGGAATTGGCCAACACGTTCAAAAGTTATTAGTGTGGGAGTGATGGCATATAGATATATAAACAGCACAATCACATAAGTAAGCCCCATTTCCTGAGGAAAGTAGGCTAAAAACAGTGTACTGGAGACAAGTAAATTGGATTCTTGAAGTTGCTTTAGTCTGAGCAGAGCACAATGTTATCTGTGACACAGAAAAGTAAGCTCGTTTAAGGAACAGCTTTTAAGTTCAGCAGATGATTCTCCTAAATTTTCTTCGAAGCAATTAAAATGAACAGACGCTTTCTTTCCTCTCATATCTCCCGCTCACTGAAGTAGTTCATGTAGAGTCAATGGGTGAGAAGGGCGATGAATCGGGTCTGAAGATGTACCGTTGATATCAGCCCTTGGTTTTCAGAGGAAGCCAGGGAGGGAGCCCTGTTTTCAGCCTGTTTAAAGTGAAGGTGCAGGGTGTCCTCCCTGTGCTTCATGCCCCTCTCGTATCAGCCAAGAGCCATGACTCCTTCTGTTGCTACCCTGCAAGGATGAAGGATGTGCTGGAGATGCCGGCTCCCATCTCGTTAGTGGTAACGTTCCTACCTAAGGCAAACTGTCCATGGGTGCTGGCGTGTCATGGTCAACTAAAATATAACATCCAGGCAAGAGACATGGGCCAGAAAGGTCATCCTCACCCCTTGGCTTTTGACATGGATGCTGACCATGGAGGATAGACGCATGTGGAGCATCAGGGAGAGCTCAGGACCCACTCCAGCTCTCCATGACGGGTGATGGTATCTTCAATGCAAGGCAGGCAGGTCCTAGTTCTCTCCAGGGTTTCCTTCTGCTACCACACTTCAAGGTTTTGTAATTAGTGGCTGGACTACTTCTGAGAGGAAGGGCTGTCACCGGTGCTGGAGATAGGAGTCCAGGAGATGGTTGGCACTTGGCAAGATCTCAGCTCCTCTCCAGCTCAATCTTCATAGGCCAGCACCTCGGAGCAGCTGATCTGCAGCACCCTGGAGGGGATGCTGTTCTCAGGTTAGTTCTAAGTAATGCTCTTCCAGGCGTAATTATAGCCGAGCCATTCACCAGCAATGAGAAAAATATAATTAAGCTCAACAGTCTCAGGAGGAGTCGGGCTACAAACTAGCACAGTGTCATTCAACTTCAGAAAGGGGAACTGGAGGAAAAAAAAGGAAGAGGAAGCAAGTAAAGAGAACCTGGCAGCGGTAAGGGGGGGTGTCTGGACTCAGCATGGAGGCTCCTTCAGGGTGCTGCCGTGAGGGTGAAGCATCCATCCGCGTTTGACATCCGATGGGGAGCAGGAAGGCACGAAAAGCCCTGGAGAGCTGAGAAGCAAAGTGCAAAAGGTTGTTTGAGCCAAACAGGTATTTTCTTCGGGAAAATGGAAATGCAGCCCAGGCAAAACCCGCAGCGAAAGAATAGACGCTGCAGTTCTGATCCCAAAAACATTTTAAGTTGCGGTAATGTCACTACCGGCAGTACGCCGAGCCGTAATAATGCTGCTTAATGCTCTCCCCGGCCTGCGCCTGCGGCTTCGCAATTGTCCTTCGCTGCATTTGATGTGAGGTTTCTGCTGGCTTCTCAGGTGCCTGGGGGTGGTGGCTGCGGGGCTCCCGCATTCGTCTCGCCCTAATCCCCGCCTCGCGCTGCCGGAGGGGCTTTCGCTGCGGATGGAGAGAGGGGAGGAGGAGGGATGGCGGGTAAGGGGAACGCTGTGGCCCCAAGAGGGATGTGTGTCCCCTTTCCTTGGGTCGGGATGGTGGGAATGAGCCATCAGCATGAAGCTCAAATGGGTCACAGCTGCGGGGATGGGGCTGAGCGAACGCTTCAGGAATTAGACCAAGCATGTCGGGGCCTCTCACCACCTCGTCCAGCCCCTCTCTGGGCACCTCTGGGTCCAAGAAGGGTTCCTCTATTTATGGCCTCTTGGAGAAGTGCTGTCCCTTCAATAGAATCATGGAATCATAGAATCATAGATTTATAGACTCACAGAATCATGGAATCATAGATTAGAATCATAGAATCATAGATTCATAGAATCATTAAGGTTGGAAAAGACCTCTAAGGTCATCAAGTCCAAGCGTCAACCCTGCTGAGACCCTGCTGGCGCTCGGGGCTGTGCAGGAGTCACCTCTGCCCCTTCACTGGGGACTTCTGGGGTCACTGATGGCATCACTTGGTACCCACTGGGTCTTGCGCAGGGAGGGCGTGCACCCTCCATCCCTTCCCAATCTCTCCATCCTTTCCTTGAGGAGTGCAAAGAGGCAGGGAGGAAAGCACAGGGGGATGGATGGAGGTGACTCAAAGGCTGAGATCAGCTGGGGAAGGAGGTAATTCTCTTTATGGCAGCATTTTCTTTTTCCTCCCTGCAAACAGCCCCAGTGCGATGCAGAGAGGAGCAAAGCCCGGGGCTGGCAGCCTCCAGACAGGCTTTCCCATCGACAGAGCTGCGGCAGAGCACACCAACGTTCCTCTCTGCCAGCTCCTTCCCTCTGCCACCTCCCTCCTCTCCTCCTGCCCGCTGTGTTGACAGGGGTCAGGCGATTCCACAGCGGCAGAGACGAGCATCAGCTGTTAGTTCGTGTGTCTCTGTCAGCCGGGATGACACAGGGACCTCTGACTCATGGCAAGCACAATTCCAACCTCCAGTCCAGGACACTGGAGGAGCGGCAAATCCCTGGATGGCATCCTGGGGATGTTGCATCCTTGCCCATTGCCGGCTCTTGCGGGATCTGCTGTCTGCGCTGTGACTCTTTAAGTCTTCCTGCGATGCCAATTTAGTAACTTCCTGCTCAGACAGGACTTAGAGTGTTAAGCCTTTCTGCGGCCGTGTCAGAAGTCAGGAGCAGCTCAGGCAAGGCCAGCTCTGCATGTCCCCAACTGCCACCAGCGGTGCAGCGGTGTGGAGGGGCAGAGCCATGTAGGGCAAACCGGCAGGGAAATTCAGTGCCTTTCATAGGAACGATGCTTTACGAAGTAATCCAAAACGAAAAACCTCAGCAGGGTCTTTTTTAGCTTCCAGGAGAGCAGCTGCGCGTGGGTTTCCCTCTTTCACTGGCCCCTCTCCTCTCATTGCTCTCTCATCCTTCAGCCGCAATCACCGCTCCTGACTCGGTGTCTCCCACCGCCTACCCTCGCTGCTGATCCAGATATGAGCTAACCCACCCCAGCTCCATCCCCTAGGTGTGCGACATGCATTCCTAGAATCATTTCCAACCTTGCTGGGTCATGATGAAACAACACGGGCAGAGCAGATTCACAGCCCGTTGGATTCGCCGTGGTCCCAGCCAGCTTTGCCCTTCTCCCCGCGCTTATTGGGGAAGATCTCCGAAATCCATGTGGTCCTGGCAGGTGTGGCTTGTGTTGCAGCTTGGTGGGGATGGTTTTGCTGTAGAGTGAAGCAGCAGAGGGTTTTGGGATGCAGGAGGAAGCGAAACATCTGGCGGCAGAGCCGGGATGGGAGAGCTGTGCCGGTGCCGGAGCGCAAAGTGCCGGTGCCTGCTCCGCGGTCGCTTTTGTGGCAGGACCAGATGGAAACGGGCAAGGATGGCAGCGGCTGGCAGCGAGGCAGGAAGGATGGGAGGGTGATTCACTCCTGGCAGCCGCTGCTTCCACCCAAAGGGGCTGCCCTGGAGAGCTGGGCAGGAGGCTGGGGCAGTGTGGGGGGCTGAAGGGGAGGCTGCTTTATCCTCCTCCTCCTCTCCGGCATCACACAGCAGCCCATCACAGCCCGGATCATCTGCCTGCTTTCTAATCCAAGCCTTTTACCAGCTTAGTGCATGGGCTGATGGTGATGCTGTCCTGCTGCAGAATCGGTCCTTCTCAGGAGGTGGTGCAGGATAGTTTCAGCCCCTGAGCCATGTTAAGGTCCCCCCACTAACGCAGCAACCTCCCAACTGCCCACACAGCGCAGGGAAGAGGGAATGAACTGAAGAAGAGGATGGTGAAGCCTCTTCTTCCTCACGCTGATGCCAGCGGGAGGGTGCCGTACCTGCTCACTTTCGGGTAGAGCTGCCCTTCATCAGAGGAGGGGGAAAAAAGAAAAGAAAAACCCAACAACAGCCAAAAAAAAAAAAAAAACAAACCCCAAACCAAGCCAGCCCCTGATTTTTCTTTCTGCTGCTTTTCCTATTCAACGAGCAGAAACTGCAGCGTTGCTTTTCTTTGGGAGGGAAGAGAGAGATCCTCCTCCAGCCTGCGCAGCTGCCTGGCAGGCGGGCTGGCTCACAGCCCCGGCGCTCCCCTCCATCCTCATCCTCACCCTCCGAGGCAGGGAAAGGAGACTGGTGGGGGTCTCAGAAACCTGCAGCCAGGCCCAAGGGCCCGATGCGGGGGATGCTGGCTAAAGCATCCCGACCCACTGCCACCACGTCCCACCCCTCCCGGCCCACTGGCAGAGAGCCGCGCTGCCAATTCTCTGCCTGCTCCCCCAAAGCTTTGCTAGCGGAGGAGAGCCGAGGGAGTGTTTTGGGGTCCCTACACTACAGCTATGCTGCCTTCCCATCTCGCGAGAGAGGCCCGAGAATTTTTTTCCCTCTCCTAGCTCCTGTTTTGGGTTTCCTGGCAGGCGTTCCTCCGGCTGCGCTGCTCCCACCCCGGCTGCCCACTCACCTGCTTCCCTGCAGCAACAGCCCCAACACCCCCATCCATGCTCCTGCTCGCCCCCACCACAGCCTCTCCCTCCCTGCAGAGAGGCCAAAGCAGTATCAGGAGATGAAAATGCAAAAATATTGAGAATTTTCCTTGCTGGTGTTCACGAGCATCGCTTCCCGCCACAGCCAGAGATTGGGATGCTGGGGGAACTGGCATCGCTGTGGGGGGAGCACAGTGGCCGAGCTGGGGGGTCCTGGTCCCTCGCTGCTCTTGCTAGAGGTTTGAAAAGTCTCGAGTTTCTGTTGCCTCCTCCACGCAGGACAAATGACAAGCTGTCCTCGCTTCCTAATCCAGGAAATTAAGGGATTTGACCATAGACCCTGCTAAGCAAATTTCCCCCCTGAAAATCCCAGGGGGATTTAACCCATGGATCCGACCGATTATCCCTTTAAAGTTGCGACTAAGAAAGGTCCCAATTCTTCAGGGTGCTGAGCACCCTAAAATCCCGTCATGGCAGTGATGGGGCCGTGCCCGGTGCTCAGCCTGATATCCGGTGAGATCTTCTTTTCAGTTTTATCCCACCTCTGCTGCCCCTTTTCAAGGATGAGCAGAAGCCCTTTGCTGCCTGCTCGCTGCCAACGGGGACAGCAGAACCTCGCTGCAACCACGGCCTGAATCCACCCCATCCCATCTCCGTGTGTCACTCTCCAGGGACGTGGCATGTTATTTGGGGACAGTTGGTTTTCCCGGTTCAGCGTCAGGAGCAGCCCACATGGGAGACAGGCTGGGAGCACCCCGATAGTGGGGTCCATGTTGGCAGCACCAGCTCCTGTTCATGGACCTTGATGGCAGAAAGGAGCATGGGCCTGGGCTGTGTAGCTTTGTTGAATTAATTCTGCTCAATTAAAGCCAAACCTGCTGGAGATGGTGATCCCAAGCAAGGTTGGGTTGGTAGACACCCTGCCATGAAGCATCCTTCTAAGCCTTGGTGGCTGGATGATGCTGCCCTGAGCCCTGAGCAGCAATTCCTCAGGGTCCAACTTCCTTACAGAGAAGAAATAGGATTGTGAGCTCAAAGCTGGACATGATGGTCACAGTGGCTGTCTCACAGCCACCCCACTGGCAGCTGGCCATGGCTGGTCCGCATCCAACATGACAAGATCCCTGGGGAGCTTCACCTATGGCGAGTGGCAAGTCATTCCCAACCCTTCGCTCCTCTGGGAAAGTGGTGGCAGAGAAGAGAGCCAGGGATGAGGCACCTTTCCAAGGGGAGAGGCGTGGGGCAGAACTCGGGCAGGGGCTGGTAGCCCCTCGGCTCTCCTCAGTCGTATCCATGGCCTCTCTGGGGAAACAGGCTGCAGCCTTCTCTCCGTTATCTGGCTGTGTCTCTGTCCGATCTGTCTCTCATCACCATAGCACGGAGGTGAAGCATAAATAATTAAAAGCCCAGATTCTCTCCTGGCAGAGCCAGGCTCTGAGTCCCATCCCTTGTTGTGCTGCTGGCTGCGTAAGTGGAAATTTTCATGGGCTTTGCCTCGGAGGCAGCTCAGAACTGAAAACCCTGAGGCCATCAGTGTTTGGGGACCACAAAGGGCACCCACCATCCCAGCAGGTCCCGACCGGCAGCATCCCATCCAGGGGATCCAATGGGATGCTCAGGATGCCCTGGGACAAGCAGCACCCCCCAGCTGAGGATCAAAGCTGGGTGCAGGCAGTGGGGCTGAGCCCACAAACCCCGCTGCAGTCCCAGCATGACCCCCATCTTGAGGTGCCTCAAGAGAAGGGGGATATTTGGGGGTGCAGGCTAGCTTTTGGGCTCCTGGGTGCTCAAAAAGCCCCAGGTGACAGAGAGGAGAAACCCATGGAGGCAGCGGGGGTGAGGAAAGCGGCTCCTTCTGGGTGGGCTCTGAAGTTTGAGGCAGGCAGGAGCTGCTCGTTGCTGTGGCAACCGGGATGATATGTATTTATTTTCCCCCTACATTCGGCAGGGCTGTGGCCGGCACTTGGACCACGGCTGGGTCTTCCCACCCTTGCCTGGCCACCCAGGGCCGAGCACAGCCTCAGATGCACCCACGGCCCCTCTCCCTCCTGCCTGCACCCACCAAGGGTCCTGGGGACCGGGTGACACGTGCCATGGGGCCGAGTCAGCCCCAGGCAGCACTCGAAATGATGAGAAATGTCACCAAACACTCCTGTCTTCTCCATCCCTCCCCATGGGGACTGGAGCTGCAGAGACTGGTGCCGGCAGCCTGGCACTAAACGTGTTTCTGCAGCGTTTTAGCATCTGATGTCGCTTTTTGTAGGGCTGATGTGGTGGGTACCGTTTCCAGCTGAGATCTCTGTGCAGGTCTGGGGCCAACCAAACTCTGCGCAGGGCTCGGCTGCACCAGGGGATGGTGGTACCTTGGGTTTGGGGCACAGCCAAGCAAGGTCCTCATCCCCACTCAGCACCATCCAGGATGGCATTAGGCAGTGGGGTTAAGGGGGTGCTGTCTGTGGCATGTTCTCTCCTTGGGGAGCATTTCTGTTCTGGGTTGGTCTTTTTGCTCTATGTTGGCATCTTCTCGTCTTCTTGGGGGTTGCTGGTGTGCAGCTGGTCATGGTGGTGGAGACTGGAAATGCTGCTGGCGTGTCCTGCATGTGGCTGTCTCCAACCAGCTGGTTTGTGCTCAGTTGTCCCTTGCAGCAAAGAGAAGCCTCTCCATTATCAGTAGGTCCATCCTGATGAGGCTGAACATGGCAAGAGGTGCATGGAGAGGTGCCCACCTCCAGCATCTCTCTCCAGGCAGGGAATCAGCCTCCTCCCAGTTGTGCAGAGCGAGTCACAGATGTATTTGCTTTCTGAGCATCTGTGGTGGTAGAAATGCATTTTTCCATCACTCAGAGGAGTGGACTGTGTTAACCCATCCCTCAAACCCCTGTCACATCACCCAGAAAAAAGTCTTGTCTCCTACCCTGCAGGGCTGGAGGTGGCGGAGAAGTCCCAGAGGGTGAGGCTGGATATCAACCATGTCTCCTCCAACAGCTGGAGAGCATCCGTCAGCGCTCCTGAGGCCATTTCAGCTCCACGTCTTGGCCTGAGTCCAGACAGTGCTGAAACTAAAATATTAAGTTCAGTTAAGCGAGTTTGTCGTTGACTCTGGATGAGGTGGTTTTTTTGCAGTTTGCTCTGAACTTGGGTGGGTTTAGCTGTTGGGTGTTGGCTGGTTAAAATGGTGCATGGCCAGAGGTACGTCATGGATCGTCCCTGTCCATCAGCTCATCACCAGGGGAAAGGAGGAGCTTGACCTCAACGTTGAGCTGCCTCCTTTGGGCTTTCGTGACTTCAACAGCAGAAAAAAAATTGCCTGGAAAGTTCATTTGCCAAATGTCTGTTTTGCTTGAGGTGACCAATGCCTGTAGAACTGCCAGAGCATCTCGGCCAAAACCCGAGTGGGGTGAAGGGTCAGGAAACGAAAAAAGACTTTTCCTCGTGGTTCCTTGTGTTTTGCTTCAGGATTTGGTTTAACTCATTCTTTTTATGGCATCAAAATGGAATTGAAATTAAATGGACAGATCTGCTTTGCTTGCTTGTCATCGCTGCCCTCACCTGGAGTTTTTTTTATTGGAACTCCCAAATTCGCTTATTTTGAGCACTTTTACCTTGGCAGTAGGAAAAAGCCCCTAATGATTCCCAAAGGGCCAGGATGTACTGACGGCTCCTCGAAGGGATTTGAGGGCTTCCCTGGAGGCAGACCAGAAGCTCCCTCAGCTCCCTTCACCCACAGCCTGGTTGGGTTTCTCCCTCTGTGCTACATTTTGCAGCCTTGGCATTGAGTTTTCCACCCCACTCTTCATCCCACGTGCAGCATCAGCCGTCTGAGGAGGTCCATGTGAGAAACGGGGAGGAATGGGCTGTTTTGGGGAGACTTCTGGTGATGGAGGCCAGGGTGGGATGCTGATGGTCCACCAGATCATGGGTCAGGTCGTAGGAGGAGGAGGTACACACCAAGCCAGGCTTTTTCTAACAACCTTCATCCACCTCACAAAGATTGCTCCAAATCCGTGGTTGGACTGCAGGTGATCATGTCCCAACCACATCGCTACCCTCTCCCCTCAATAAATCCAGGAGGATGGGTGAAGTTACACCAAGCCGTCTACCCAGACCCACCACAATCAAGGTTCTCACCAAAACCCTGGCATCTCGCCGGCATAACGAGCAGGGACAAGGCTCACAGGGGTTTTGGTGGTGCCGGCTTCAGAGCCAGCCTTGCCTGGAGACAGGGCGATGCAACCGGAATGCAGGATCCAGCCTGAAGGCATTACAGTCAGCAGCATGTACAGCCAGACTCAACGCTACACATGTCCAAGCGGGCTGAGTTATGGCAGCTCGGGGAGCTATAACTTGGCCTGTTGTGCATTTAAAAACCTCCACCCGAATGCGGCATTGATGTAGGGCTTTGCTGCTGCTCTGCTTTTGCATTTAATACAGACAGTATAGATCTGCAGTGTGCGGACGATCCAACGCTGCCCAGGTTCCTTGGAGGTTTTGTGCCTTCGCTCTCTTTTTCCTGGGCTTTTTCGCCTTTTTTTTTTTTTTTAAATCTTTTCCCAAGGTTTTTAGTTATTTCTTTCAACCTGTTTTGCCTCCCGCCTGGCAGTGGCAGGCTCGTTTGTAATGCGCTATTTTCTGCACAGGGTTAGAGGAACATTGCAGACCTTATTATGGTCTTCCAGTATCTGAAGGGGGCCTTCAAGAAAGCTGGGGAGATTTTTTTTACAAGGGCTTGTAGTGATAGGAAGAGGGGTGATGGGTTCAAACTGGAAGAGGGGAGATTTAGATTAGGTGCAAGGAAGAAGATCTTCGCTCTGAGGGCGGTGAGACCTTAGAACAGGTTGCCCAGGGGGGTTGTAGATGCTCCATCCCTGGATCTGTTCAAGATCAGGTTGGACGGGACTTGGAGCAACCTGATTTAGTGGGAGGTGTCCCTGCCATGGCAGGAGGTTGGAACAAGATGATCTTTAAAGTCCCTTCCACCCCAAACCGTTCTATGACTCTATGATTTGTGGCGTGGTTGTGCCTTTCGGATGTGTGTGTGGGGGGCTGTCTGCTGGCGAGAGCAGGGGATGAAGAGGGGACATCAGCATTTCCCATGTCCATTATGTACATTTTCCATTATGTCCATGACAGTTATCCAATAAAATCATGGAAACCTGCCCCATCCAAACAACGACAGCTGGAAAGCAGGCAGCATCCCCCTTGCTCACTCCTTTCCCTTCCTTGAAGCTAACTCTTCCCAAACCCTACTCCAAGCAGGTGCCTGCAGGTTTTGCATCACTACCCATCACTTTCCAGAAGATGACACTCCATCTCTGGAGCTGGAGTTTGCTCTTGCTGCCTCCGTGCACAATTTGGGGAGAGCAGCTCCTTGTTTCCATGCTTGAGCCGGCAAAGTGCCAGGTCTGGAGCAAAGCCAAACCTATCTCCTTTGGTCAGTCAGGCTGGGACATTGATGGGCTGGTGGCATCAAAGCTGTCCTTTTACCAAAGCTCCAGCGTATGGGTTTGGGCTGGCAGACGCTGAAGCACCTCAATGGGCAGGTGCCTCCTGGCCGCGTTGCTCACCATAGCATCCTCCATAGCTTCATCACGAGCGACAGATGGCAGGAGATGAGTCTCTCTCCAGATGTTGCTTATCTTGCCATCCGTAAATAACATCTCAGGGCAGCCTGTGCATCATCTCTGGTGCAAAAGCCCCATCAACTTTGCCCTTGCCAGGGGGTAAAAAATTAAAAGGAAGGAAACTCACTGGGAGGGAACTGCCTGGCTCTGCGTGTCCCTCAGCTGGAGAGAGATGTGGCAGCATCCTGGCTAACGGTGGCAGTTGTGCCTTTGGGTCCCAGCTCCACCTGGCCCAACCCTTTGAAGTCGATGGAGTTTGATTTTCTTGTGCTAGGACTGGCTTTTTTTTTTTTTTTAGCAACAACAAGGATAAAATAAACAAACCTGAGCAGCTCCATGACTGATTTGGGATGATGGCAGCTGAAGAGGATTGTGGCTTTATGGCCCTTCAGCTGCTCTCACCCTTCTCCACTAAGAAGGACCCAGATCAGGGTCCTGGGGTCTAGGAGATGGTCATGATGCAACTCACTACCTGCTGTGGGCTGTGGTTTGGACCCTTTTTCTCCCAGGATTTTGGAGACGTGACATTTGATGGTAGCCCATCCCTGTCCCCCAAGTCACCGTGACTTCGCACCATTCCATGCTGTGAATGCAGTTCTCCAGCAAAACTCCTTTTGTCTGCTTAAAGGCAAGGTGCAGGATGGAAGGACACAGCCTGGGATATTTTTTTCCCTTACTCACAGGAAAAAAATGGTATTTCCGAGCAAAATGGTAAATGACGCCTTGGTTAATTCGCTCTCCATTTGTAAGCGCCAAAAATCCAAAGGTACAGAAGAATCTGGCCGAGGTGCCCGGAGCAACGAGCTAAATGGGAACTGGCTCCAACCCTGTTTCCGTGAACTTCAGAGCCCTCATGCATGCCATGCCCCGGTCCCGCCACATTCTCCTGCTCTCCACGGAATCTCCCAGCTGACTTGGGAATGGTTTTCCTACATAACGTTACATTTCCCCGTGTGAAACCACAGGAAAACTCAGATTTGGGCTTTTGACCACAACATTTTCCACAGCTCCCCGTATTTCACTTTCTTGGGCAATAACAAATCCATGCATCGAGGTGTTTTTTTAGGTATTAAAGACATTATTTAGGTAATTTGGGAATTAAAGGGCTTGACTATTTATTTTTTTAAAAAAATTCAGAACTTTTCTCTTGGAATATGACTTTCAGAGCAACTTTTTAGAGCCTGCAATAACCATCCCCTCTGCCTCGTGCCATCCCTAACCCTTCCCTCTTGCTGTCCCACTGATGGGAGGTTGCTCCTCTGCCCGGTTCTCATTGCTCCCCATCAGTACACAGAGCGCAGGCAGGGATGCTCCATCCTTCCACCCCAAAATCCCCATCCAGAGCCGGAAAATCTGGCAGCGGGCACGGCGGAGCCATCCTTTCTCTTTGCTATGCACAGCACCTGCTTTCTGTCTGGCTGCAAAGAGCCAGAGCAGACGTTTTCGGCTGCATTACGTCATGTCAGAGGTCACATTAGCTGCTTTTTTTCCTCTTGATTAAGAATTCCAGCGATGGGGGGGCGGGGGATGTGGAGGAGAAAGCAGACGGAGGAAGCGGGCAAGGCAAATATGCTTGTGATAAGCAGGTAAATGGGAATTTATGCACAGATAGCTAATTGGCGTGTCTAATATTCCACCCCCTGAGTACCGGCACTGTATTACTGCCTTCACAAATCACTCAAGGCAAGCTTAGTGCAATAACAACCAAGCCAGGAGAGCCCTGAAAAGAGTCAAGCTGGAATTAAGAGTGGGTTTTATCCGGGCAATAAATGCCAGATAGGGAAAATAACAAACAGGTTGTTAATTGCTGCCATCTCCCCCATTGCCTGAAGGAAACGTCTAGACAGAGCCTGGCCCTGGGTGGTGCCTCAGGTTATGGCGTTGGTCTTTTGTGGTTAGCGGGGTGCAGGATGCTGGATGCAGGATGCTGGATGTGGGATGCTGGATGTAGGATGCTGGATGCGGGATGCTGTGCCCAATGAAGCCCATGCCAGGGGCAAAGGGAGGCAGGATGGGCATTGCAGCTCTCCCCAGCTCTGCCCTAAATCAGAGATGCTCCCGCAGAGGTAGAAGCCAGACAGTCTGCAGCGGCTATTAATAATTCAGTCCCAATTTGTCCCATCTAAGAGAGCACGAAGACCAGCCACTAGCCTCCCCTCCTTGCAGGCAGGGTTTGAGAAGCTGCTCTGAGCAGGCAGAGCCTCTTTCCACCTCCCCATCCCTCCCCGGTGCTGGTTGCAGCTATCGATCCCATGCCGGCAGGATCGGGAGCTGGAAGCGCCTTGCCTTGGCTGCAGGGTGTGGAGCGATGCGATGGCCTTGGGAGGAGGTTGCATCAGCTCTCCCCCCCTCTCCCCTCGGCTCTGGGGTTCAGTTACCAGCATCGATCACTCGGGGACTTTTGCTTTGTGTTTCTTGGTGCATCTCAGCTTGATGCAATTAGGGCTGGATCCTGCTCTCTGTGTAAAATAACCTCTGGTGAGTCAACACAGTTGAGGGGCTCACGCTCCTGCAAGCCTGGGTTTGGCACAGGGGGTGGTTGGATTGAAAACCTCCTTTTCCTCACCCCATCCAGCCATTCCTTCCAGGACAAAGTGCATCCCAACACTTCCATGAGCCAGAGAGCAAAACACCGAGTCTTAAACGCCCTGAAGATGCTCCCTCTGAATCTTCCCTGAAGTATTTCCTTGCAGCTAGCCTCTGTTTTAATTGAAATTTGCCATTTGAAAAATACATGAACCTCTGTAATGTAGGGACAAAACATCCTTCCTATAGGAAGATAAAGATGCATTTGAAAAAAAAAAAACCAAACCAAAAGCTGCCTGATTACATATTGACCCGAGAGACAAAGTGAATCTGATGGAGCCAGCCTGGCCCCTTAGGAGAACTTGGGGCTGTTTATTATGTCCCAAGATGAGCTCATGGGCTGGTTAACCCCATCCTCACCACTTGTGAGTGCCCACGAGGACTCAGTGAAGCCTTCAGTGAAGGTGGCGTGTGGTGGGTTTGCATGTTTTCAATCAAAATATGGAAGAAGGAATTTAAAAAGCTGCACGGCTGAAGGTTTTAATAATTTTCTTTTGATCTCAGCTTGCTTTCTTCATTTCTAAGCTCTGGACAGTGAGATCGATCTGTCCATCACTTCAGCACCTCCATCTGAGCTAAGAAATTGAAAGCAAGTGGGAGAAGACAGCGAACCCTTTTGTAGTTACCAGGAGCTTGGGTTTCTTGCTGTTCCTTGCAGGAGAGTTGATTTGTAGGTGTGCAGGCACTATAGAAAAGATTAAGACCTCAGAGTCCTGTTGGAATCAGCTCGGTGCTGAGCAGAGGGTCCAGGGTTTGTTGCGATGTTGTGTGTGCTCCTGCTGAGGAGTTGGGACTATCTGGAGAGCTCAGGAGAGATTTCCATCAGCTCTTGGCATGGGATAGAGAAGGGCTGGAGATCTCCATCCTGGCAGGATGGAGACAATAAAGCATCAATTTCATACTTCCTTGTCAAGCCCAAATCCCACTGAGGAGGGGATTCCTCGGCCAAGCTTTGAGTTCATGGGGACAGCAGAGGAGCAAGGAGTTTCTTTGCAGAAGAACAGAAATCCCTCAGCAAGAGCTGCCATGTGCATTTTGGGAAACAGACTTTCTTTTCCAGAAATCTTGCCCATGTGATGCTTTTTTTCTCATGTAAACCACAAATAATGCAGATTTCCCTCTGCGTCCAGCACACAACTTCCTTGGGCCCCAGAGAGAATTTTGCTCTAAGAGTCTGTTACATATTTTTATTGAAGAAGAGCCTGTTTCTCATATGGGAGTGCAAGAAAAAAGAGGAAATGAGAATGATGAGCCCCTCATTGGGTTCCAGCTCACCCATTGCATGGCCACTGTGCCCAAAGAAAGTTGGATGGAGATGAAGGGCTTAGAAATGGAACAGGTTTCTCGTGGCACCTGCTGCCATCCCTTCAATTAAAGACATCGTGCTGATGACTCCCAACCAGACCTGTCTCCATTCAGAAATGTTTCTGGTGCTCTATAAACTTCCTCTAATTTCCAGTCTCATTTTTAAGCAGCTTCTTAGGATCTTAGGATGGTTTGGGTTGGAAGGGCAGTTTGTCCCACTTGTTCTCCTGCCAAAGCAGTTAGGCTAAACACCACTCAGGCCTCACCTGGTGTTAATTTTTGTGTCGTTTCTTCCTGAGATGAGCAGATGCCACAGATTTTGCTGAGAGTTCACCCCTTTTTGGCTAAACCAGCCCCGAGCAGCGGATTTGCAGCAGAAGCTCCTTGTGCTTGCAAAGCCAGGCCAGAGCCTCTGCTGGTGTTCCTAAAAAGCCAAAATTTTTCCTTTCAAATCAGTTTATTTCAGCTTCTTATAGATTAGCCGGAGCTAATAAACTTGGCATTATGAGCCACTCACAGGTATTATCCCTGCTCCTGTCAGTCCTGGCCAAATCACAGGAGATGGGCAAAGATTGACAGAAATCTGGTTGGTTGTGATTGTCCCCTGCCTCCTGCCAGCTTCTCCTGCCAGTTCGACCATTTGCCCTGTCATTGTCTGAGAAGAGTGAGTCAGCTTGGCAAAAAATTAAAAAATAAAATATTTCAAGCCAGTCTCAGTGTAGACTCCCTGCCTTGGTCCAAACTGGACACTTGAGTGTCAAGAGCTACAAACCACCCCCCCACCACCATCCCTCTGGCTCTTCCCAGCCCCGTCCTTGCCAAAACACCCTCCCCCAGTTCAGCTCGGATGGTGAAGTGCCCTGATTTAGAGGTTATAACCATCCTCAAAAGTCCCTCTGTGCTTGGGTGTGCCGGTGTTCAGAGAATTCCAGATGTCTCCATCACCCTGGGATGTGTCTCTCCTTCTCCCTGGCTCATCCATCAATGGCAGACGGAACCCAGATGAGCATCTTCTAGTAGATACACAACTTTTAATCACCTCAGATAAGACAAGAAGGGCACCAAGCTGTTGCAAGCAACAGTTTTTGTCCGATGGGCTCATACCGGGATGGAGGACACCATGGGAGCTAACGAAGGAGCAGTGCAAGAGGATCTGTTTAATTCCTCCCACCCCTGAGCATCCTCAGCCTCCTCCTCCAGCTGGATGAATCCAGAGGGAAGGATCCAGCCTTATTTTGACTGTGGTTTCCAGGATGGCATCTCTGTCTGGGAAAGATTTATTGGCAGCGCTTACGGCAGGAGGAGAAGAGTGATTAGATCAGGCCCCGTCTATGTGCCGGGGAGAAAGACCCACTTTACAGGGAAATAAACTCAAGCAATTAACGGGGGAATTAAGATTTAGCGCACGCTACGAGCAGCAGGCGCATATAAAGGCGACAGCTGTTAAATTTAGTATGTGACAAAGTCATGCGAGCGCTAACGGGATTACTTGCATTTATTTGGGAATACTTATGTATTTTATTATGCAACGTATAGATCACCATAATTCTGCTTTTCACTCCGACGGCGCTTCTCCTCCAAGCATCTTAGAGAGCATTACAAACAATTAAGCCCGCGTCCGCTGTGTGGGTATGGAGCATATTTACATCAGAGATGCCTTAATTAATGTGATGATTGATTTTTAACTCTTTCTGGGCCAAAAGCCTTTGTTGCTGCGCTTCCTGAGCTGATTGTGGAGTCCATGGGGATGAACTGGTCTAGAAGGTGCTGGAGGGAGTTTTCCAGGGATGGAAATCCATCTATCTTCAGGGATGGCAATCCATCCATCCCTCAGGGATGATGATTTTGACCCATTTTGGTGAAAGAAGGAGAAGTGATGAATGCTGGAGGGGAGCAGGGTATGGGTGGTGGCTCCAGGTATGCTCTTCCAGCTTAACCTCCTGCTCTGCAGACACCTCCCTTTGTCCCCAGGACCCTTGGAATTGGCACAAGCTGCTTTTCAGCACTTTCAGCCTCCTTCCCCGGCAAGAAGTGACAGATAACTGCCTCCAGTTGTATCTCCAGGGAGGAGTTTAGGGAGGCGGCGTGTAATCCTGCCTGCTGAGTTTGGTCCAGACACTCTCAGACGTTATTAATCCTTTGTATCAGGCCAGCGGGGACACGGCCTGCTCTACAAATGTGCTGCAGTACAGGAGGGACAGTCCCTTCCCGCAACAGTGTTCAGCCCAAGGAGGCAGCAGAGGGATAGACGGAGAGAAGATTTTTGGGAGCCAATGTCCAGACCACCGAGAAGCTCCTGTGGAAGATGCCAACCATTCTAGAAGCCTCAGAGAGTCTTGATTCTAAGCCTCAGGTGGAACCATCCTTGGCACTGGGGTGGTTTAACTGGCTGGTCCGATGCCCCAGCCTTTCCCACCAACCACGTTTGTACCAAAAACAAGTGATTGTCCCCCTCGACTGGGCACTGCGGAGGCCACACCTTGAATCCTGGTTTCAGGTTTGAGCCTCTCCAAGAAGGACATTGAGGGGCTGGAGCGTGGCCAGAGAAGGGCAATGAAGCTGGGGAAGGGTCTAGGGCAGGAGTGTGGTGAGGAGCAGCTGAGGGACCTGGGGGTGTTGAGCCTGGAGCAAAGGAGGCTCAGGGGAGACCTTC
>JAVSBS010013592.1:9554-23442 GCA_033124195.1 Coracias cyanogaster
AGATGAGGGTAGCATCAGATATTGGCACTGAATAAGCAGTGGGATGGTGTGATTCAGATTACACGTCTTGGCTGTCCGTCAGAAACCAGCTCACTCACTACAGCTGTTCAAGGCGTGATGGGCAGGGAACTGTAGCTCCCTGATAAATACAGCTCTTTTTGTTGCGCTGCTTGGGAAAAGTCTGACTTCTTTAGTGTGCTGCAGAAATGGGAATTTAAGTAGCTCCTATTCTGTGTTTGCAGCTGGATTTGGCAGCTCACATTTGCACGGCGTGTGAAAACAGCACAGCTGAAAAATGGGAGAGCGGGAGGTAGTTGTCCATCCGTCCACACAGGTGTAGCTGCTGCTAGCAGCGAAGCTGCTGTAGTTTTCAGCTCCTCTGTGAATGTTTACTCCTAACCTGTGATCTACGCTAATCGTGTTAGTGCAGCGTAGACCCCGGTGCTCACGGAGAGGTGCTCTCAGAGCGGTCAGTAGCGCAGGGAGCTGGGCTGCCGTACCCCCTCCTTCAGGTGTAACTTGACAAATGGTGAAGAAACTCCCAGAGAGGGACATCTCCTCTTTGTCTGAATGGTCACACTTGCAAATTTGTGTTTGTTGCCTGTGGGTCGGCTACAGGGCATCCCTCCGGCCAGGTGAAGCATATGGTGTTTGTTAGTCCCTCTCTGTGTGTCCTTAGCCAAATAAGAAGGCAACGCTGACCTCTGCGATAGTTTGCCCCACTCGATGTGACATTGTTTTTCCTTGAAGCACAGTGTTCTCATTGGGCTGCTGTTGCTGAGAAATACTTTGGTCTGATGAAGCCGGATAGAAGATTGTGTGAGCATCCTCTATCCAGCTGGTCTGATAAGCAGTTTTCAGTTCGTTTTTGCCAAAAGATATTGCATATGCAAGGGATTTATTTTCTTTTGTCTGTAAGATGATCTATAGATTTTAGTAACACAGTGGGGAAGTGCTGTTTGTCATTTAGAAAGAAGCAGAACTTGTGATGCTGCCAATTTTTTTAGCTTTTCAGTTACTTTCTACTTTCTTTATTTTCCTTCATGTGATCAGAAGACTGTAATTAGTTGTCACTCAGTTATTCCTGGAAACACAATGAAGGCACTCAGAAGCAGAAAGCAACACAAACACCAAAACAATTTGAAATCTGGCTGACTGGAAAGAAGGCTACTATCATTTAGGGAAAGAAGGTTTAAATTTAGCTTACATTCCTCGTGGTAGCACAGTCACATTATATGGGAAATATCTATTTGCGGGGGGGAGGGGGATTGCGTGTTTATTTTGTAAGTAGATCATTAATGACGAGCGTGCATTAGGATGAAATTTGGGTTTGGGAGAGTTGCTTATGGTTCCCCGTGGTGCCAAGGGCCAGAGAAATTCCTGGACTTCAGGAGTCCGAGCAAGGGATTCGCTTTGTTTCTGCTGACACGGATGGCAGGAGAAGCCAGCCCTGCCAGCACACAGCTGTGTGTATTTGCGAGGGTGTGGAGACGGCACTGCACGTGCTTTTAACTTCACCACAACTTCCACAAACACAGCGCCTTAGGAACTACTAAAGCTTCACAAATTCCCTGCTTTACTTAGAGGGTGCGTTGCTTGGCTTGATTTTTGTGTGTGTGGGATTCTGTGCGCTGAAATTGCAGGAGCAGGGAAAGCCCGAGATCCCAGTGGTTGAACGGGTAAAGCAATGTTGTCATACCCCCCTTGCAAGGCAAGTCACCCTAACGTGCTCCAGCAACTGATTCCAACTTTGGTGGCCAGAACTGTCCACAGAAACAAACAAGGATCTTAACTGTCCTGATTGTCTTGTAGCCTTTGCTATATTTTCACCTATGAATATAGTTTTTGCTTTTTCAGTTTTCCATCTGTAAGAAAAGCAAAGATATTTTTTAGCGGTATGTTTCTGTTGGTTGGTTTTGGTTTTTAGTTGAATTAGGCAGAACAGGTGGCATTACTAAGCCAAGCATTGGTCAATAAGCTAACACCAGTGCTGGTAGCCTACGTCGATTTAATGATTCCCTCCATCCATAAATATGTAAAAGGAAAGCACCTCTGGGTAAACAACCCAACATTACTGAATTTTTGTAGGACTACGGTCGTAAGACAACAGTTAATTATTTTGACTGGTATTTCCAAATTTCCTCTCTTCTTTCCAGCAATTCAAGATTACTGCAGGTTTTAGGAGTTATGACCATTCAAACTGCTCTTTAAATGGACTTTTCTCATATGAAAATTTCATATGATTTCAGATTGATGTTATCTTAGCCATGGGTATTGATACTGCATGGGATGATTTTTTTGTATGAAGATGTCAGCTATTAATAACTCAGTAATTTCAAAACTGGGTAACCTGGAGGCTACTTTTTTAGTTGTATAACTTACAAAACACAGTACTGTCAGTGATTCCATGTTTTTAAAAACAACCGAGCAAGATGTTTTAAACTGCATTCCAGTTCTTTTAAACTGCATTCCTCTTCCAGTTCAGTTACATGCACGTTAGTTCAATTTATCTTGTTATTCTTTAGAAGGATAGTTTTAAAAAAAATATTTTTCTCCACAATTTTCCATTTCACAAGCCTTGGAAAGCTCTTGCTATGGGAAGAGATATGTTTTGCTTGACCTCTAGTGCCAAAATGCTCACTATTAAAAACCAAACCAAAAAAGCTTCCTAAATTCTGTTTCTCGCTGCATTGTTCATTCTCATGAAAGAAAAAGGTGGATTTAAAAAGTTACCTCTTGCTGTCAGACAGTTGTGTGTTGTTTTAAATCATATTTGCCATAATCTAAAAAAAACCCCAAACCCCCCAGAAAACACTGTCTTATCTTACACTGTTTGGAATTTATAACAGAGAAATAACAACCAGGAAAACAGTAAAAATGTTTAAGTAACAGTTTCACATTTTAATTAGATGAATAATGTTATCAGTAATTTAGTAACACATTCTTATATTCAAATAAGATTTTTCTTTTGTGTGTGAACCTTTTTTTTCTTTTATTGCTGTTTTACTTTTTCTTTCCCTTTACTTCCTTTCCTCCCTACGGTTCTTCAGCAATCCCAGAGCAAATATAAATATAATATGATATAATATAATATAATATAATATAATATAATATAATATAATATAATATGATATAATATAATATAAACTGCATTTTACAGTTAAAAGGAGTTTGCAAACTTGACCAAATGTGGTTGCAAACCTCATGTAGTTTTTGTGAGTCTGTGTATTAAATAATTTCTAGGGAGGGAAAAAAAACTATTGGTAAACAGAAAACATTTTCACAGTTGTGAACTTCCAGGAGTAAAAACATTCATGTATTTCACCATTCTTCTAACAGGAGGCTTCAGGTAATAATTGTGGTTGCATTAAAAACAAACCCTTGGCTGTTGTAATTGCTTATAACATATTTATGTCATTTCTTAAATTTCACTTGAATAGATTTTTCTTCTATATCCTTATGCAATTGCACGGTCTAAGCTTTGTGACTGAGTACAGTGTAATAATAAATGAAATCCTGTTCTGATGATGAGGTACAAATAGTCGATATTATTAGAGTTTCCTCCTAGGGGAAAAACGTTACCATTCTTTGAAAACAATTCATAGATTTTTCCTTTTTTTTTTTTTTTTATTGGTGTGCTCTGCCTTTTCAAATGATAAGCAACTTTTTAGCCATTAATAAAAAAGTTAACTGACAGAGAGTGATGTGATGGTGACTGAGCCTTACCTTGAGCTTGAGCAGCACAAGAATGGCCCCCAGAAGCGCTCTGCCCGCGTATCACTTCCCCACCACGCTGGGATCTCCGGGGCCGTTGGGGAAGTGTGTTTTGGATAAGTGGGAGTGCAATGACCAGTGCTGATTGCTGTCAGGGGGACAGCACTGACCTTTGGTTAGTCAGAGGTCACGAAATTTGGGATGTGCTATCTTTGGATGCATTCGTTAAAAGAGTGTGGCAAAAAAAAGTTTAATCATGATTTGTCAAGTACTATTAATTGCCGCTAATTCTATTTGCAGCTCTGTAGCTCTGGTTTCAAAGTTAATTTGGAAAGAAGGGAAAAGCTACACTAATTATTTTACATGGTAATGGACAATGTCATGGAATTTCAATTGCTGCTCATCCAATTCCTCTTGATTTGTTTTCTTGTTGGGTGCTTGCTGCCAGATTGCCAACAAGTCAGTGAGAAAAAAATCTGGGAAGGGAATGATACCAGCATGAGCTAAGTTTAAACAACAAATAAACAAACAGAAATCCCAGTATCTTCGTAAGGGTTTTAGCTAGTGAATGTGTACTTAGTTCAGTGGTTTTGCACAAGCATAAACAAGATTAATATTTGTAATTATTTTGCAGAAGGCCACAAGAGAGGGTAACTGGCTTTCATATGGCACCGTCTTGCATTGTCCCTTCTTACTTTACAAGGCTCTGTAGGGACACAGGTCGCAGCACAGTGGAAATTGCGAGGGATATTTACTGGTGCCTTCCCAAAACTGAGAAAGGAGATATCAATAAAATCCACTTCTCACTTCATTTTTAACCAAATGTAAGATTGTTTTTGCTTAGGGCTGTAATTGTTTTTTTTTTTTTCCCTTCAGCTCCAAGAGCCTTAAAAATGTTACGCGTTGGAGCGCCTGTGTTCTAAATATAATGGTCTTAAAAATGTAATTGAGGGATTTTCACTTTTGTAGGCAAATCAGCAGGGTTGATATTGATCCATCTTTTTAGGGAGCCACAGTGCACCAGAAGGTGATACTGTAGAGGGCCCCGTAAACCCTTGGAGCCTTCTGTCTAATTTGGCAGAAAAACACAGAATGTCGGACAACAAAAGAACGATCCAATTCCGTAAGAAATCTTCATCCCTCCCACCCCCTTTTCACAAGATAAAAAAAAAAAGGACTTAATTTTTTCAGCTGCACACAATGATTTGGTGCTCACTCTTGCATTGAAACAGTTGCTGTCAGAACAGGCAGGAAACAGTTTTCTTTTAATTGCTGAAATCATTCGGAAGTGCTTCATGCACGGCTTCTATACAGCAGATGCTGTGCATTAATTGGCCTGTGTAGGGCTGACCCAGGGTTCCTTGCAATGGGCCCAATTTTAGGCAGAGGGTTTAAATAGCTTATTTCTGATTTTGTATAACCTGGCGTACATTAGGAGTGTGCTTGCACGTGGAGTATTTCATGGTCTGCAGTTTCTAATGTCATGTGGGTTTCAAAACCTGTGTTTCTCTGGTAATGTACTAGCAGCAGGTAAGCTCTAAATACCATCCATCAGGAGATAATTTTTTATCCAGATACTCCAATGACTGATGAACCTGTCTTTTGTATGAATGTTCAGCACAGGAGAAAGCCATATGCCCCTGGCACTGGTTCCTATGCATTCTTTACAGTTTGTATCAAGGAGATTGAGAAAAAAAAAACAACCAAACCCTTACATTTACATGTCTTTCATTTATTTAGCACTTAGCACTTTCTAAAATAGCTCTGGTTTTTTTTTTTTTTCTTAACGGGGAAAGGAGATTTAGGTCTCTTAAAGCAATCTGACTCCCACTACTTATTTTCTTTATCAGGAATATTACTGCACACCCTTAATAGGGAACCTTGTTTTGCTACTCCCCGTCTGTTCGAAACAGACCTTAGCCCATTAGAAGGTCCTCCCTTGTGTGGGAAGACCACAGCTGTTACTGTAAATCTCATCCAGTAACTGTATCACCCCCATTTTGTGGCTCTGAAGGATGAAATTGAGAAATGGAATACTGTGCAGTCATCCTTTACATCTCCAATTTTAGGCCTTTGCACATCATTTTCATGCTTTTATTCCAAATCAAACAACATTAGTGAGCAACACCACCCTGTGCTAAATGCCTGGTGTCTAAGGCAGCACCTATGATCTTTGTTTTTGGAGGATTTAGCATCTGGAGGGAAGTTGGGGTTTTGTTGATGGTGGATTTATTTTTTTTATTCCTTTTTTTCCTCTCTTTTCCCTTCCTCTACCCCTAGATCTTTCTGAACCCTTAGAATTTGTTGGAAGCAGAAGTCCAGAGGGTAGTGAAGTGCCTAAGATGGAGGACGCTCTGTTGTGCCTCCACAGAGGAAGCGAGAGCTCAGCATGGTTAACAAACACAACTTTAAAAAGGTTTCTGTTTCTTTAAATCCTTCTAAATAAAGTGGATCTAACTTCTTACGAAGGATATTGGGGCCTTTAATCAGAAATAAGAAGTGGTTTAAATCATTAGCACAACAAAGCAAACTATAAGCTTGAAGATAAAAGTCTCAGGGGAAAGAGTCCTCTGAAAATAAATGGGACTTGATAGATTTCCATATCATTTATAACTTCCCTTAATTACACTTGGAAGACTTGCCAGTAAAACTGGAAAATTGGCAGCCTATATCCATTATAGTAATTTTGCCGACCATGGCAAGCAGCTGGCTTTACTGGATTTTATTTCCCATCACTCACAATTAATCATCAGCTGGAGATGTCTGAAACTCCTCAAAACGTAGCAATACTGTGTGACATTCAGGCCTCCTTAAAATGCTAAAATCTGCTGAGTAAATGGGCCGAGTTCCCCTTCCAGCGAACTCATTTTGGTGCGAGGCAGGCTGCTGGTTAATGAGTGCCACTTCGATAATCGGATGCGAATGTGAACCCTGACCTCGTGTCAAAGGAGAGGACGCAGCAAGCTGGATAAAAGATAGGGGATTCAGATCTGCAAACTTTACACCAATTAGACAGGGAGCGGGGAAATACATCAGTGCCGACTGGGTTTATCAGAAAGACTTGTGGGGCTTGTGACCATTTTGTAAGCCTAACATTGAAGACGTCCTGTCACAATCATTAAGTGTTTATCAGATGACACACAAAAGTCTGAGGAAAGTGTACCATGTTCACAAAGATCCCGTGGTAGCAATGCCCTCGGCTGTGCGCTGTCTTTTTGTGTTGCTGAGTTTGAAAGAGACCGATCTGTAAGTGCAATTAGTCTTTATGGTCCTCCTGTAGGTGCAGTGGAAAGGACTCGGGGTTGCTGCTTCTCCGAGTCTTGCTCCCACCCCGTGTGGTGAGCTGCTTGCTCGGGAAATGACGGGAGACAGCTCCCTGGCCGGTGGGTAACCTTTCGGCCGGAGGAGATAACAACCACCACGCAGGCCCCGAGTTACTCAGACAGTGCCGTTGACTGTTCCCAAATTCACCTCAGAACTGTTAGCAACATCGAGATATTAAGTACTTTCCGCTTCAATGATTTTTTTTTTCCTTCATTTTTCTTCTTCCTTTCATTTTTGTTTTTCTTTTTCCATTTCACTCGGTGGAGAACAAAACTGAACGGCTGCTTTGAACTGCGCTGTGCAGAAATAAACCACTAAAATACGCACTGCAGGTCTAACAGTTAATCACTCATTTATTTTGATACTCCAAGAAATGTAAACGTAGTTTCGTCTGTAGCGTAACTCTGTGAGAAGGATACCTGAGTTGAAATTCTTTGAAGAAAAGGAGCCCCTTTATTTTACTGGGTTCAAATCAATCAGATTTTTTTGTTTTATTTTATTTGCCTATTTTGACAGATTTGGGTCATCACTGAGACGTCTCTAAATTGAAATGTAAAGATGGTGGTTTACTTTGGTTTACCATCCACTGAAAGAAATAAAATATACGATGAAAATGCAACATTAAAAATGGTCCAGATAAATGTTTAAATAAGTTAGAAAGCAAGAACTTGTACACATCCCTATGGTTTTCATTTGCAGGCTAAATAACAGGCAAAAGGATATGTGCAATTATGGAATGAAAGAAATTGGACAATGCCCAAAAGCCTGAAAAAGACAAAAGAGAGATACAAGTGCCTAATTTTAGGATTTGTCGCTTTGCACCACAATGAGTGGAGCTGTAAAGGTTTAACGTAAGAACAGTTATTAAACTCCCGTGCTTAAGTGACACTTTCACCAAGGTAATTTTCAACAAATTGCACATCATCAGAAGTACTGACAGACCGTTTTCACACGTGGTACCTGCTGGAAGTGCCTCCTCCTTCCTTCCAAATTAGTAAGACTAGATGTTAACTGGATACTTTGTCTATATATTTTGTGGGTTGGGTTATTTAGTTCCCAGACATGCTTCCTTTGTCATCAGCCCAGCAGGTATTCTATAAAACACAAAAACTTTATTTTTGAGAAAGGGGGAATCTTGGGCAAAATTCAGATTCATGGACGCTTCCATCCCACAATCACTAATACTTCCTGGCTTTTTAGTGCTGTACTCTTCCACTAGATATATTTCCAGAACTCTGTTTAGATAATTGCTCCATCTGCTCACCAGCCACCTGATGAAGCCACGTTACAGCTCGACAGCACTGGGAGCCAAGAGAAGAGTTTCTTGTGCCCTTGAAGTTAGGCCACTCTATTAGGATCCACACTCCTTAGCATCTCAACCTTCAGCAACCCTTAGAGGCTCATGTTCTTGGTGCTCTGACAGCTGAGTTCAACCAGAGGGTGGGTAAATTTGTTTCTGAAATACGCTATAGAAAACAAACCTCCAACCAACAAACATTCGTGCTTTTTTTTTTTTTTTTCTAACCAGAAGTGGCTATTCATAGCTTTCTCTTAACCTCAGAAGTTAAGCAGTTAACCTCAGAAGTCTGGAAAGTTCAGAGCACATGGAAGAAAAGTTGAGCAGTGAGATAGTGAGAATAGGAGGAAAAGAAGCAAGGAAGGAAAGGGCGAGCTGCTGGGACAAGGCTACAGGCAGAGCAGCAGGTGTGGAAGGAAGGAGACAAAAGACAAGGAAAGGGAATAGAAGGGAAATAACTGGGGACAAAGACCAAGTCTTTGATACTATTCACTGAATTTGACACTGCTAATGGCTTAAATGCTTGCCTGAAGCTCAGGATGGAATGTCTGCAGGTGAAGTGTTGGGTGTTATTCTTAGTATCTGGTTAGTACACCATGTTCCCATCACAAACTCTTTCCGTATTTACCCCCAAAAGCCTGTCATACTGCTGGCAGTTCGTTGGAGAAAGGGTATGTAAGTGCCTTTTAATGTAATGTCTTGTCTTCTGTCTTGCTCAGAATCCGTAGGCAGACATCTACGCTTTTCAGTCTTTGCTAGTGCATGCTGCAGAAAAGCTTTATTGAAATTTTCAGAACATACTCCGTGCAATGTGCATTTGATCTCTGACTTTGCACCTGCCTGTTGGACAGTATATTCCTCCAAACTGGTACACACTTGTCCTTTAATATGTATTACTCATTTTACATATATTTAGAGAACTATATCTATGTGTATATATGCATGTATATAAACAAACGCATTTTGAGGCCACTGACACATACACCACCACATAAATCAGATCTCTGCATGTCTCAAGTTACCCTCTTTAATGAAGCTGTGACATCAAAGTGAAAGCATCCCAGATTTGCAGGGGTAATGAGTGAATGGCAGGCAAGGTCTGCAAAAGAGCCTAACGAAAAGACTTGCAGTGGGCACTCGGAGCCAGGCATCCCAGAGGGATGTACCTGCACAAGTCCTAAATACTGGCGTGTAGGGCCCAGTGCCCTTCTCTTTCCAGCCAAAATTGCCTTCATGGGATGACTGGCTGATTGCTGGGTTACATGAGGGATAAATTCTGAATCCCTTGGTTTCCCCTTCATGTATAGGCAGCCCCCCTAACCTCCCTAAAGCCTTGAGCAGCTGATTCTGTGACTCTTCTGCACAGTGTGGTCCAATGTTTTGGAGGGAGGGTCTGACTGGGAGGCACAGAGAGCCCAGCAGAGCAGCCCAGGGCGTTACTGGTGACCTTGAGTTTACGCAGGCTGGTTAGCAGAATGCAAACAAGTAGAAAGAGGAAACTTGAATGTTTCCCTTTAAGAGCGATCAGCTGGTGTGAAAATGATGGTTTTGCCTCCTTGATGCCTCCTGTGCGGATGAGAGGTGGTGGTTCCTCGCCTGCGTGCTCCTTTCCGTCAGTCCAAAGTCATCAGCCGCCATCTAGATGCTGCCATGTGCAGAGGTGTGACTCTCTGCTCAGAGTTAGTCTGTTGGGTGTTGCCGGAACTTCCAGCCCATGCTCCCTCAGACACGTGCCAAGAAACTTTTGCCTTTGAATCAGGATCAGTGTCTGTGGGTTCTGTGCCAGGGAAGCAAAGCAAAGGCTCCGCAGCCAAAACTGCATGGATGAAACTTTGCTCTGGATTTTATGTCGAACTGTGATGGATGTGAAATGCAAACTGTAGAGGTTGGAGTCAAGTGGATGGGATGGGAGAGGAGCCTTTCAGGTTTGTTTGAGGTGACAGTTTTAAGTAGTTGATTCCCTTTTCACTGCGTTGCTGCTAGTTTGTCAGAGGCAACCGTGGTTTGTGTCGAGACTGTGTAGCTGGCTGACTTGACTTGTGCCATGAAAGTCTTTCTGGCATTTAATGAAATAATCCCTTTATTTTCCAGAAGAATCATACACACTTAGAGCATTTCAGATCCTCTATCCTCATTTTGTACTGCTTTCATTTTACCAGGTTTCGGAAGGTCAAGAGATTTGTGTAATTGAAGCAATGAAAATGCAGAACAGTATGATTGCTGCTAAAACAGGCAAGGTAAGCTACCTTGGGTCACTTAAAACCATATGCAACTTGTCAAACTGGATAGAATTGAAAAAGGAAGAAAGGAGGATTCTGGTTGTTAAGGAATTAAGTCTGATTGTTGTAAGTCTTTCGAAGTGAGGTGCCTTTAATTTTTAACATTTGCATCTGCTGTGAATGCTGTTAAGTAGTTCCGAGCCTTAGATAGCACAGCAGGAAATAGTTTTACAGGCTTCAGAAATTCATGTAACTCTTTTTCTCCTAAATGATTTGTTTTCTGTGATGTTACAGTGCCAACTTGAATTGAAAGGTGTTGCAGACCGTTTCTCCAAATTCCATCTTTCCAGAGAGCAACTGAAGAAGAGAGATCTCTTTGCCAGTTAATTAATGAACAACAAACAATTTGACATTAAAAAACCCCTCAGAAGGAGGCACAGAAAGTGCTTTTGCAGGAAGATGAGAAAGGCAATTTTTAAACTATTGTGACTGTTAAATATAAAGCCTAGATCTGCAAATGCGTTAAGCTTTGCAAGGCTGTGCCTTGTGATACCTTGCTTCTGAGGGGTCAGCGTTGCAGCCCCTGAGCTGGGACTCCCTTGCAGCGCAGGATGTACCAAAACTGGTACATCTGGGAACTGGTTAAGCTTATATGACAAGGGCATGCCTTAAACCCCATCTGTTTTGGGGACTGTCAGCCCCCAGGTCAGGGCCTCAGAGCATCCCTGTGCCAGATTATAATTCACAGCCTGAAACCATCACCTAGACATGGGTCCCTGATCCATCCTTTTCAAAGCGAGAGCAGAGTCTGGATCTGGATGATGTATTCTCTTCTATCTTGTATTTCCTAGCCTGCCTTAGCCCTCCTCTGCCTGGCGAGAAGCACCTCTGCTCTCTCTGAAGCCCTGCTATTTTGCTATTAAAAATAACAAAACAGCCCCCCATGCAAGATCCCGTAGCCCAGAGGGAGGCAGCAAGGAGCCAGACTTTCCAGGGCAGGGGCGAGCTTAGCCACTGGCAAGGTTCGCTGAGATCTCAAGATGGGTCTCTGTGCCAAGGACTGTTTGTGTGTTTACAAGAAAGGCTTATTTGGCACAGCACTAAAATTGTCACCGAGGCTGGGACCCAGGGCTTGCCTCTTCCAGTGCGTCTAGTGCAAAACTGGGTCTTGAGGGAAAAAAAACTGCAGAGGGAGGGGGAACGTACCTCTGGCGTTGCTTTAACATTGCCACTGTTATTTTCTTTCAATGGTTAATGCCTATATAATTTCTTTTCTCACTTGATTAATATTTACTAGCGTTTACTTTTTTCGTCCTTGCTTTGTTTAACCCTTTATTGCTGCTCTTTGCATCCGCTGATTTTAACTAGTGAGTATTTGTAATTAAAATCCCATTCCCCCTCCCTCCCACCCACCCCTTTTTATTTTTTACTTTAACCTTCCCTTTCCCACCAGGGTGTGCTGCAACCCTTGGGCCTGTTCCTTAAAAGTCCCGCTTGTTCATCTCCCAATAATAAATATCTCCCACTCATTCTGTACAGATGCCACATAAATCCCACCTTTGGCTTAGCAAACTTTCAAAGTGGAATGTGAAGGGTGCAGAGGCCATTTAGTGGGCCGGATGTGCACCTTGTGATGTCCTCATGGTGTTTCCCTTTTAATAATAAGAAAATTATTTGGTTCTTTAGAATTTTATGAATTTGAAAAAGCAAAAAAGTTTTGGGCTGTGTAGAAATGAAGCTGCTGAACAGAATTTATCCTGTTCTGCAGTGCAAAATCATGGCTCCGAGTGTGAAAATAACTTGGCCCCTCCACAGGAATGGGATGTTTGGCGCTGGCTGTTAGTCCACGTTTTGATGCTTTGAAACTGTGTTTTGACACTCAGTTTGTTTATCTTCAGCTGGAAGATGCTCCCATTTTCATTCCTGGCTGAATGCCTTTTCTGCATCAAACACCATCTTCCTGTTTGCAATTGTGAGAAAAGTGGCTTGTTTTTATCTACTTTGAGTTTACTCCAGCTGCAGGTGGTTTAAAAACGAGGGAAAGATGGAGAGGAACTGGCCTGTCTCCTACGGGACAGCTGCGCATGGGTCAGGCTGGGGAGCTGGCCCTGCCGCGTAGCAAAAATCACTGGGGAGTTTGAAACACTAGTCAGCAGCAATGTTTGCTGAACCTTGGCTTTGTAGGAAAAGAAAAGAAAGAAGTAGAATATTTTTCACACTGCTTTCATCTCTGAAGAGACTGAGACTCAGGAAATCGGGTAGGCCGCCTAGATATTGATCTAGAAATAAAGCCCTTTTCTGTACAACTCACGGTGCCTTTGCCCGTTCCAGTGTTCAGCTTCATTTCTTGAGCAATGCCATCAATACTCCTGTGCTACAGAGCCGGAGACACGCTTAGAGCTCACGTGGCTTTAGACTGTCAAACTGGGACAACAGTGTAGCCGTCGTAGCCTGGTATCTCGGGTGTGCTGCAGGTTTCCTTCAGGAGCCCAAGGTAACGTCTGGATGGCTAGACTGAGCTAACGGCTGAACAAGGTTTTGACCGAGGATTTGGGCTTGTCAGTGTGAGCTCTGAATTAATAGTGCAAGCAAACTCTAACATACAGCTTCTGATGTTTTCTGGAGCCCCACATGCTGAAAGGGAATTCAAATATGTTATGGCCTTTTATAGAGGAAATGAGGGACTAGTGTAAGATGTTTGTGGTTTAAAATTCAGGAATGAATTCAGGAATTCACGTATGTAATTAATGTACAGATGCAGTTGCATTTATTTGACAGTGGTAGCCTTTTGCCAAGTTTGGTTATGTTAAGGAATCCCAGTGCAGATTTGAATCAATCTATCCCAGCTGTCTGGGGAGTGAGGGAAACCCACTTCATGGCCGCAGGGCCAAGATTCAGTTATACTTAAAATCTGTAATGCAAGAAATACTGGAATATTTTACTGAAATGTCCAAGCGTGAGTGTTGAAGAGCCAATCTGTCCTCTGAAAGATTTAAAATTTCAGTAGTAAACGAATAGTGGTGCAAACGGGTGGAAGAAAAAGGCTTTTTAATTTTTAAAAGTGCCACCTCCACCTGACGTTCAGGTCTTCAAGCACCCCAGTCATAAGAAAACCAGTTAGTGGTAGGTGCCTGAATACCTTGATGGAGTTGGACACAATTTGGTCAAGCACTGGACATCTCCATTCTGAGGTACTCAAAGCTCAGCTGGACTCTGAATGCTGGAGGTTTGAGCCATCAACCTCTCAAGGCCTTTTTCAACATACACACATTTGTGATCCCTGTGGTGGTCATAATGGTGGATAGCGGCCATTTACTCCGTGCATGTAGAGGTG
>JAVSBS010013592.1:23542-47697 GCA_033124195.1 Coracias cyanogaster
TGCATGTAGAGGTGAGACTCTGCATAAGCAGCGTCAACCAAACCATTTACTTAACCATGCTACTTAGGAAGGGTTGAAATTATTCTGTTTCTGTACCATAGGTGAAAGCTGTGCACTGCAAAGCTGGTGATACCGTTGGAGAAGGAGATCTGCTGGTGGAACTGGAATGAAAGGTTGCCTCCATGCTGCTGAATTAGCTAAGCCTTTATTATTTTCATCCATAAAGTAAGATTAAGGCAATTCAACAGAGAAGATGGACAATTCTATGCACAAGATTTTACACAGTCGTATTTATTGTGTCAGTGGTTAAAACAGCAAACACAGATGTTAAACCTTGGCAACAGATCCCAGATTTTTACTTCCAGAAATATTTGTACATAACCTTTGTAATTCTTTGATTTTTTTCAGGATCAAATAAAATCAATAAAATACCATTTCTGCTTTAAAACAGGAAAAGCCTCTTTTTAAAAAAAAAAAAAAAAAAGAAAACACAACAAAAGCCCAAATCCATGGCAATATCAGTGGTTTGAGGGCCCAGCCAAATTGTACAGAACGGTTGGCATAAGTGAAAAATGAACCACTGAGCAGTTAACTGAGCAGTTTTCCTACGCTCTGTGCAAGGGCTGAACAAGTACTGCCGATGGCTTAAATCCTGATCAGATTTATTGTCTTATTTTGAAGCTTTTGTACAGACTAGATTTAAATTACAGGTTAGATGTTGCATTTTGCTAGTGCACTTTCCCCATGATTTTCAGTGACAGCTGTAAGGGAATTTTCTTCTTTTATTCAGACTCCATACTCAGATTTCCCCTTTATCTTCTTTCTGTAGATTACTGGATGCAAGCCCTTACAGAAGGAGCTGGCACTGTCCTTGAATCCCCTTAGCTGCCCCAAGGTGTTGCTAGAGACACTTGCTGGCCCTCAGGCCAAGCATCCTCCTGAACTCTTACAGGAAAGGGAGACCAAGTGTCTGGTCTTTTGTTGTGCAGAGGCTCTTACTAAAGACTGTGTGAAGAACTAGGACCGCTCACAATACAAGACTGTATCCCTCTGGAAAAGCTGTGTATCCAGTGTGGGAAACCAGAGAGGGCCTGGAGAAGAGGAAGGTTTAAAAGACTTGAACAGAAGTGAGAGGGCTGGTGACTTGGTCAGAACAGGTAAGCAGTATTTTTTTTTTTCCTCCTCGCTCAGGAGCTCCATGCCACAGGACAGTGTAGGCAACAGAATTTTATTAGGCTCAAAATGTTAGCGTGTGGTTAAAAGAGGCTCCGTCTTCCATTAGTTGGTCTAGCTCGGTAAGTCAGCAGCTGCAGCTCACTAGATGCAGCGATACCTCCGCAGTCCCCGCACGCCGTAAGCACCATCTCTGTTCCTGTGCTCTTGCCTGGGCCTCTGCTGCTGCCCGCTGCTGGGCCAGGACACTCGGCTACGCCTGCTTTTGGTGTCACCTCCTACAGCTGGGTTTGTTGGTTTTTTTTTTTTTACATACTTCTAAGTCACCGTTCCTGCTGTGCCTTGACCACTGCCTCAGAGAGGAAGGGTTCTGCTCTCATTTCTTGCCGAGGATGTGCAGAGTCATGCTGCTTCCCAGAAAAACCCCTCTGGCAGTGGTGCCTGGGCCTTTTACTGGAAGGTGAAGTAGGAAAACTGTCTGTCTCAGGGCTGGTGACTCATGTTCAATCAGAAGCGTTCAAGATTCTGTGTGAAACTTCTGACAGAAGAGGCATTCTTTTGTGTTAGTGTGACACTTGCAACTAAATCACACAGCCAAGACAGAATAATGTAGTACAAGGATCTGCTTTCTTAATTAGTTTACAAAACCCATCAGGATGAGTAAGGAGAGTGTTTAGGTAGTACCTGCCCTCCAGAGAATTAGTGCTGTTGCAGCTGAAGAAACGGAGGCAGACACCCTGCGGATCTGCCTGCCAGGCTCCTTGATGCCATCTTGCCCCTTCCACACACAGTTCAGCTTCTGCAGGTTGCCCTAAATGAAAAACGAGTATTGTAAAGAGACACAAGTGTTCTACTTTTAAAATTATTTCATTTGTGGACTGCAGCAACACAAGCTTTCTGTCTCTTTTTCTAAATGAGATGCAGCAGTGTCTCCTGGGTCCCTGGGCTGATTCGCTGCCCCGGACTCCTCTGGCCATCACAGCGCTCCCGGCAGTGAAGCAAAAGTACAATATTGTCCTTAATAGTATCCTTAGCACATTTAATCATACTTTGGCTCACTGCATGGCATACATTCCCTGCTTACATCCCTGCGGCAGCTTTGTGTGCTGTACAATCTCTATGTACCAAACATGGCAGTGGAATGAAAATATAAGGCACAGGAGCGTAACAACAGAAAGCCACGATTTTCCCAGATTGTACAGAAACCAGCACAGTTGGTTGGGTCAGGGGGACAATCATTTTCTTTCCATCTTTCTTTTTTTTTTTTTTTTCCTCCCAGTTTAAATGTTGCGATAATCACAATGCAGGTCCTTTGGATATTTTTTATAATGTATGTAAAATCTTTCCCCTGATAGGAAACTCAGTTTGCAGATGGTTGCAAGTAAGTTCAGCATTAAAGTGCTTGGCAAAAAAGTCACCTTGATAGTAAGTGCTCACAACAGCTGCATCCGCTGCAGTGTGGTGGGCAGCCGAAATCAGGTTTGCTTTTCCTGGTCCCCAACACCACCACCCCCACCAACCCCAGCAAACTGAAGTGGTACCCAAAGTGCTTAGAATGCTAAATTAAAAATACCCTTTAAAATGTAATTCCCTTATACTCTTTTAGTATTTCTTCACAGTACCTTATAAAACTAAACATGTTGTTTTAAAACTATTACTTTCCAGTTCAGAAAAGCATTGCAATACAGAGTAAGAATAATATTTAAATTTTCTCTAGTTCTTCAGCAAGTTCACACTTGTCTTGAAGCACATAGTATGTCTGTGGTCATCGCTCTCTGTTTACATTCCTTAACCTACTAAACACCATTACAAGTCAATTCTGAATGCAAATTGTGCTTTACTTTGTTCACTGATACGATTTTTTAAAATCGGTTTCAGCTATTAGTGCAATAGTGTCGTTATTCTACCCATCTTGGACAACCACACAAGAAAATTTGTCAATTCAGGTAAAAAAAAGTTAGTCTGTTCCTCTGCCTTTCACTGACCTCCGTCGTGCACTGAGGCAAAGGGAGGAGGGAGGGACGGGAAAATAATTAGACCCCAAAGCCAATGTGCACAGAGACAGTCGTTTTACACCTCGTGCAAACCCGGTTACTCGCAGCAGGTTAGCGGGGGCGAGGAGGACGCTGACTAGCCGGGGAGGAGTTCCCATCTCTGGCCCTACAAGACTTCAACACTAGTGCCAAGGCTCCCGGGTCGGGAAGGTTACAAGAGCTTCTGTGTTTTAATGAAAAGGTATTACAGCTTTCCAAGAAAGGTTACCGCTCGACGCGTGCTTAGTACTACGTCTTCTGGGTTATCTAATCCCGGCTTTCGCGTAGGACGTAGGAGAGGCCGTGCTTCCCCGAGGAGTCGTAACTGTCATGGTAGGGGAGGCCAACCCACTCAGGTGGGTACGTTGTTGTGCTGTACACGAAGCACTCCACAACGCCCTCGGCGGCTGCTCGTGCCTCGCCTGCGCTGCTCTTCTCTTCCCACTCCATCACCTCGATTCTCATCAGGGTACGTTGGTACATGTCTGGGCAGCCTTCAAACTCATCCAGGAACTGCAGCATCTGGTCATCAACCGAGTAAATCTCCCCTGCAACGTGGTGTCCTGTCCCTGGGATGTTCAGCATGTAAGGAATGTTGTATTTGCCTGCAATCACCAGTGGGTACTTCTCCACCGTGCGGCCCCTTCCTTGGAATTTTGCTAGCCCCTTGGCTGTGTTGATCATATGCTTGTAGTTGGGCTGGCCCTTCTTCAGCGTGCCGTAGACGAAGACACGGGCCATCGTACCTGCAAAAGCAGCTGAAAGACAAGAGTGTATGTTATCCACATGGCTGCTCTGGCCAACGCTCTAGCAAACTGCATCCATGCCAAGACCTGGCCTACACGCAAGACTGTTTGGGTGTGCGCAAAAGTGGTCTTGCAGTCCTACACCTCGTTTAACTATCATACTAAATTCAAGTATCTCTTTAAACTTTTCAGTCAAAAACTGTAATGGTGGAAAAACAGACACCAGGAGAAAGTCACCCTCGCAGTTCTTTGCTGTAGTCAAATTACATCCCATGGTTTCTCTAAGGAATCCCCAACATCAGCCAAGACATTCCCAAAAGCGCCCCAGGGAGCCATCCCCATGACGGGAACATGCTCCACTTGGCATATCCTTTATGGGACGGGGAACGGGGAGGGAGGGGAATTTAAAAAATCATGGTTCAGCTCTGCTGTGCAGACACCTTACTGTTTCTCCACTGCATTTATGGTTTAAGTAGCCCAGGTCAAGCCTAGTTATTAAAACCTGCACGAGTAAAGCCACAGTTAGTGTGTTTTCTCTTGCCGCCCTGAGGTGGTTGTTTTCTAAAGCCTGGTGGACTTGATCACGCACTACCTGAGGACACCCGGCATTGCCGCCTCCAGGTGCAGTCCAGCATGCCCAGGGGAAGTGCCTGCTTCCCTCCCTCTTCTGCTCAGGCTCTCCGTTCACCACGGCCACATTCCATATTTGAGAAACAGGATTTTATTCAGTGCCAGAAGAGCCTGGTGGCAGTTTGGAAGTTTGAGTGTCCTCTTGTTTCATGGTAAAATAAAGCACAGTGGCATTAAAGCAACTTAAGTGGCCAAAAGCAAATTAACGCATTCCAACTTCTGGTCCTGTTATGCTGCAGCAGCATGCATTTGATTTTTTTTTTTTTTCTAATAAAAAACAGCCTTAATGAAAAAAGGGAAAGGAAAAGCAAGCAGCACGATGCCTGTAGCTGCAGCAAGCTGACAATGTACAAACTGGGACATGACGGAAACGAACAGAAGAGCTGTCTGTCACGAAGTGGAATGAAAAGGCTTTCACACCAGACCTTACAAGCACAATGAGGCACGCTGGCACAGCAGCGGGGCAAGTTTAACGTGGTGTTGAGTCATTTCATGGACACGCTGAAGGATTTTCGGTAACCCCAGTGCCTAGGTCCGTGACTGACACTCACTGAAAAGCAAGCTGTGGCTCCAGGGAGAGAAACAGGGTGGCCTGTGGCCACCACATTGCAAAGGAGTGGGTGCTGCCTGAATGGACGTGTCTGTCTTGCTCCTTCAATGGAGGGGAATGAAGAGAGCTCTCCTCGGGGCTGCTGATTGATAAATCTTAGGTGACCAGAGCACATTTACAGAGCTAGTAAGGGCAGACACCACAGCCTTTGCAAGCACCTCCACTATTCCTGTCCAAGGGAGCTGTAGAAAGGTTGCTTCCATTGATTTACCTCAGGGGTGGGTGGAAGGGGAGACATGGTATTCCAGCCTTACAAAACTGGAGGCTAGGGCTGCTGGCAGAAACGCCAGGTAATGCCACGCTCCTCCCCTCTTCCCCAGATACCCTAAAGGGCTATACCAGCTGAAGTAGCTGATCTACACCTGTGCTAGCCACCTCTTGAAAACAGACCCCAAACTATGTTGTTGAACATCAGTTTTACCTGCAAGCATAAACCAGTCAAAATTGGTTTAAATGGGCTAAAAGGCTAGCTTTACTGAAAGGCAGGGGGGAAAAGAGGTACCTTCATAGTTCCTGAGTTATTTTTCAAGCTGTGCCCCATTTATCCCCCATCAGTGGTGCACTGTTCTGGCACTGTGTGATGGTTCCCCACGTTTTGCCCTCGTCTCTGACTGGGCAGAGCTGGCCTCACTCACGGCTGCCCAGCTGGGCCAGGGACCAAGCGTCAGAGGAGCACATGCAGCTCCTTTTGGAAAGAGGGTCATTAAACCATGTAGTTCAAGTTTGAAAAAATATTTAAAAACTAGACAGGTAGTGGAAACTTAATCTCTCCTCTGCCATGTACTCTTATTTTAGTAAACGGTTAGATCAGGTAGGTTAGCCAAAGGAGGACATTGCTGGCCAAGAGCCGTGTCATTTAAAATACTCAGTAGCAAAGCAGTTTCCCCCTTGGTGAAGCAAACAGTTTTCCTCTGTAAGAGAATACAGTTTTCCAAGCAAAAGCCGTGTGTGCCTTTATTTACTGGCAAACAGCTTTCACTTAAGGAAAAAAGACTGTGCTGATTTTTTCCCTCTGTATTTTATCAGATAGACCTCAGCATAATTTATCCTTCCTGACATAAACGAGGATTTTTTTTGGATGCAGCTCATTCCCTCACAATAAAAAGAGCATTAATATTCAGTCGGTCTGACTCCTTTTTTATAAGAAAAATCATTACCTTTCAGATTGTGTTTTGAATAACAAACACAGATCCTTCAGGAAGAAACTTGTCCCAGTGGGGATTGAGAAAGGATCAGAGTTAAGCACTGAAACATGCAATTAATTCCCATTAGGGGATTAGGGCACTCGTGTTCACTTTGAATCAGAAAAATGAATTGTGAATTAAATTGTTCACAACCAAGAGGTTACTTGTCAGAGTTAATAAGTTAAAAAATAAAAAGGGAAACCTAAAATGCACATAAAAAGCTCAATAGCGAGTGGTGCATCTGTAAGGAAAAGATACGCTTAATTTCCATGAGACTAGAGCTCTGTCCCTACTGTACAGCTGGAGATAAGCTTCCAAAAAGTTTGGAGGGAAGTGTGACCCTGCCTGGAACCAATGAAAACAAAGTACACGTTTCTGATGGCGCAGCAGCCAGCTATCCAGAAATGTTACTGATTTAAAGAAACGCACTCACTATCCTAGGGCAGGACCCACGAAATTCAACAACAAAAGAACTTACTAACGCAGGTTAGGATTAAGTGTTTGTGATTGAGCATTCCCATTGCACCACTGCTGTCTGCAGTGGCCCTGTGTTTTCTCCTATTAAATAAAAGCCAAAGCCAAGCCCAGACAAACCCAACTGAGAAGTGAAATAAACTTGGTAAAAACATTTTCTGAACATCACTCCATAGAAATAAGACATATACCATTGCCTGTGCAATAAATCTGGTCTCCTGTGTGCTGTGTTGTGTTGCAGAAAAGCTGTAAGATGTATTAGCATCCTTTCCAGCACTCGCATATCGTGGGCTTTCAAAACATTTTTAGCCACCTTGTGGCAAGAGAGTACAGAGCAGAATTTTATTTGAGGGTCATTTCACAGACTTCCACGAAGCAGCTGAAAAGAGTTAGAGCTAGTATCCCTTTGCTGAATCACCAATAAGAAGTTGCCTTTTCTCAATCCAGTTGGACACTTTTTACCTACACTACTTAAGAGGAAAAGAAAATCCACCAAAAAACCCCAAGACTCTATACTGAGTATTAGCTACCAGGACAAAACAAACCCAATCAGAAGGTACTTTTATGAAATATTCATGCCAGAATCATTAAAATTTAATGGCATGGGGAAACACGAGTGAAATCTGTATGTCAGCTCTTCAAACTACTTCTTTTAGCTATGAAAGATGACCTGCTGAACCGCTCAGGGGATCAGTTACTGGTTGCTTCATGAGCTGGAAAGACCAGAAAATAAAGTAACTTTCAGGATGACACAGGTAGAAGATGCTGTTGGGTGAAAATAAAAGCAGTTTGTAACCAGCAGTGGCCAGCAGCCCAGGTTGCCGCTCAGCGTTAGAGGTGGTGGGGCTGCATCACTGACTGTATCCACATCTGCCCTCACCTACCAATGGAGTTTTGGGTCAGGGCTTTAATTTTCCCTCTTGAGGCCCAACAGCTCCAGCACGGTGAGAGAGGGACATGTGCCCAGGAGCCAGTTGCTGGCTCAGTCAACACGCACTCACAGATGAAGCTGAACTGCTGCCACCAGGCTCTTTGCTCCCAGGTTGTGCCCAGAACAAGACCTTGCTACTAAAGCAGCAGCAGCTTCAGCAAAGAAACTTCCTTTCACCATGATTCAGACAATTACAATATCCTACCAGCTTCTCTCGAATATAAAATAAGAAACAGCGTGTACACTGTGGTGGCTCCAGGGCCATTTGCAATCACGGTATCAGGGGTTTGGGGTTTTATTTCATTGGAACTTTTTCTCACAAGTCAGAAAGTATCCATTTCTCTCCCTCCATACAGTAACATTATTTTCCCTTGAGAAAAATTTTCCGTTTTGGCTCCGTGACCAGATATAGTTACACATTAATTCTTCAGAAGTTTCTTAAAACTGTAGGAAACAGGTGAAAAAACAAAATGCCTTGAACTTTAAACTTGAGCCCAGTCTGTTTGAATGAAGCGAGTTTTAAGGTCACTCTTCACTCAATGCTAACTTTCAAGAAGGACTAACATGCCAGAGAGGACTCCTGGGACTGCATCCTGTTGGTCCTTTGATGCTTTCATTTTGTTGCTTGCTATTTTCTTTATAGCACAGACAAGGGCTTCCTGCCTGGGCCGACCCCTTTCCAACCTTGCTGAATACCTCGGAAAAAGTTTATGGCAAGGCACCTTTCTTACATTAACCACAGAGGCACCAGCGAAACGATGGCTCCTTTGAAATCAAGAGGTTATGGTCTCCTCACAGCAGTTGTCCGCTCAGAAACTGCGAGGTGCTGGTTTGTGAAAACAAACAAAGAGAATTAGAATAACCAGTGCTACACTGGATGCTACTGGGCACTACCTAAAATGCCACTTAGCCTACTGTGCAGACACTTTTCATTTCACTTTTCAATAGTTTACATCCCAAATGCAACAAATATGCCTGTGCTTAAACTGGAGTTATCTTGGAGGTGTTGATCACCAGGAGGCAGAGTAAGGACATGTTCCCTTTGGACAAGCATCTAGCACAGCACTGCTCCCATGCCTTGCACCCACTCGGCATCACAGCAAAAACATTTGCCTTTTGTCTGTTTGAAACTGTTTCAAATCACTTTCAACTCTACTGCACAGAGGAACTTCATTAGATTATAGAAATTAATCTACCAGAAAGAGTTCCATTCCCACAGTGACTATTAGGAGCAGCTACCGAGGCCTCCAAGTGGCAATCAGATATAACCACCGCGTGCAAAACGATGCTGGGGATGCAATGCAGAAACACGCTGGAGACACCCTTAGACTGATTAACAGACTAAATTTCTAGATGGTGCAGAGACAGGAGAGGATTGCCAGCACATTAGGAGGACAAGGAAAGGAGGATGAAGAAAATGTAAAGTGAATGGATGTGGAAAAATTGAGTTGGGGAAAAAAAAAGAAGTTGCCCTCCCAAGATAATATTATACCAGTATTATTAAGTATTGACTGTCTTGTCCTATTATTAAGTGATACCGTATGAGCTTCAGACAGAATATTATATCGAGGTCTTGCTATCACCTACAAGTACAGGCAAAGGTTTTATAGAAGAGACAACTGGTTCTCCATTTACATGAACACACAGGCAGCCAAAGTTTCTGCACAGAATAATTAACATGGATAGGAACAGCTTTCTAATGATAGGAACAGAGAGGGTACAAGAACCACCATAGTAAGTCACCACAAAAAGCCTTGAGAGCTCTGTGTCCCCTGTCTGAAAGTGGTCAATAGCAGATACCTCAGCAAAAGCACAGGAACAGGGCAAGGCAACAGTGATGCATTTCCAGACTTGGGTCGAGACCCTTCCAAAGCCAGAGGTCACAAGTGCTGAGGTGTATAAAGATCACATGACTGCTTTTGTGAAGTCAGCAATGGCAGCGGGGCGCAGCAGGCAGCCCCACATCTCGACTCTACTGGGCACATGAGACACAAATTGTTTTGTTTTTTTGTTCCCCCTGCAGCCTGTGCACTGAGGAGGTGCACAGAGACCTCTGATGTGGCAGAAGATGAAGCACCTCCTCAGTGCAGAGAGGAGGTTCTCTTCTAGGCTGAAGAGTCCATGTGTATTTAACAGAATGGAAAACACTCCTAACCTGCAATCATCTTTGCCGCCTCTTCAAACTTTTCTGGTTCTCCTATTATTTTTTTGAGATAGGGAGACCAGAACTGAAATATTTGAGAAATTAAACCATGGATTAATACAGGGATATAAATCACATCTCCTGTTTCGTTCATACTCCTTTCTCCCAATGCCTTTTGGAGTGCTATTGAGCAACGGACTGATGTTTCAGGAGAACACAGCAATACTTCAAGCATTTATTCTTGAGTGGCAACTGGGTTGTGAAGTGTTTACTGAAAATGCAATAGAAGCCTTGAAAACGGGGACTCTTGAAAAACAGGTATTTGTCCAAACTACCATGGATGCTGCAGTTTATCTTGCCTCGGGGAAAGGTAGCAGACTAGCTGGCTTCTCAAAATCCCACTTAGTGTGGTGGGTCCTTATGATGTTGTTTCAAGTACAAGACAATTAATTTAAATGACATACATAGAAAGGTGTCATCTTCACACCTTTTGCATAGATGCTTAAACTGTTGTATCTACATAAAAGGAAAACAAAACAAAAAGAAAAGCAAAGCAAACCAACACTGAAACTCAGAGCATTAACTTTAAATGCCAGATTGCTGTTACTGGAAAAAAGTAGAAAACATCTTTTGATAGGCTGCCCTGCTATGCCAGCACTGCTCCCGGTACCATTTCGGATGCTACCGTGAATTTGAAGTGGTTTCCATCATTGACATGCAGAGCATAGCTCCCGGTTTCAAACCGCCGACATCCTGAAACCCAGGACAGAGCCTGCAGCTTGGACGGGTTCCCTGCAAGGTCAGCACACTGATTTACATGCCAATACCCAGAGCGGTCAGTTCGCTGTTTTGGACCAAGAAGAGCATCCCAGCCTGCAAAACACGGCAAACACTTTCAGTACCTAAGCATGGGAATGTATTTTGCTACACTGAAAAGACAGTGAGAGAGACAAGGGGAAGAAAGAAACGATGGAGTACGAGATCGTGAGGTGCCTTTCCACAAGGGAGATGGGGGAATGGTTGCACAGCTATGATCTGCAAGGAGCGGAGAGGTGTCCAGGTCATGGCACAGTACTGTCCTCTTGTCCCTTGGTAGCCTGGAAAGGAGGTGCTAAATAAAACTCCATCATTCAGCAGCAGAAGCCTCCTGCTGGCAGAAGCCTATGGCTCTGGAGGCCATCTTACGCCTTTGCTCCAGCCAGTGCAGAGGTGCCACAGTGCGGGGCTGCTGGCGAGATGTGCTCTTCCCAGGTGAGACCTGGCAGCCCCATGAGCGCCTGGTGGGCCTCGCTGTGCAGCCAGCCAGGCCAGATGGCAGCTGGACCTCCCAAAAGAATAGTGGGAAGCCCATTCAGCCAGTGGCTCTGCAGGCAGCAGCAGGATGGCTCACTGGGATGAGCCAAAGCACCAGAGCCTTGAAGCACCATGAAGAGGGGTCACTGCAACATGATGCTCCTCAAACTTTGCTAAAAACCAAAAGCCGCACACACTCAGGGAACAAAGTCTGCTCCTCTAATTGAGCCAAACAGAAAATACAGGTATAGATTTGGGAACAGTGCCACATAACACTGCACTATTTTTCCTCCAGAAGTCATCTACCTACCCCAGCATGGATCAGCTACTTCAACACAAATCTTTGATGAATGTGGCAGAAATGAAGCATCAGGGAACACCAACAGATTGGTTTTTTCTAGCCTGTGATTCCCTGTAAAACTACAGACTGCTTTTAAGGGCCAAGGAATGGTAATTCATACACATATACAGCATCCATGAATACACACAAGGATTTTCTACACAGAGCCATGCTTTGCTTGTAAAGTGTTAGTGGCCCACAGAAAAGGAGAGAGGAAGATTAAAACCAGCTGTACTGGAGGAACCACCAGATTTAAATGCAAACAATATTTTAAATATTTAACCAGGAAGGGTACGGACAGCGCGGGGTAATGGCCAAGCGCATTCACTCAGAAGCAGGGTGATACAAACTGTGTGAGGTTCAGAAGGGGTGGTGGATAAGGTAAATCTATACTTATGGAAGAAATACTAACATTAAAGCTTCTTTTTATTTGTATGTATGCCAGTAGGTAGCAGTGGAAGAAGGAGAGGTCCTTCCTGACACTTGGAGGACCACAGCTGAGGTTACTAAGGGTGCACAAAAGGAGAGGGGGATCTTCTTTCTGTGCTACACAGAAATATTTTCCTTCTACTTTTTATTTATACAGGTCAAGTTTTTTAAAGCTAAGAAACTGATTATGTCTTTTTTGGTTTGTTTGGGCTTTTTTTTACTAAGAAGGGAGGCTTATACCATTTTTTCAGTCTATGAATCAAATTTGTGGAAAAGCATAATATTTAACATGTGCCATACAGGTAACAAAACAGCTCAACAGGCTACCCAGGGCAGTGGTGGAGTCACCATCCCTGGAGGCATTTAAAAGATGTGTAGATGAGGGGCATGGTTTAGAGGCGGACTTGGCAGTGTTACATTAACGGTTGGACTTGATGATCTTAAAGTTCTTTCCAACCGGAACGATTCTATGATTCTGTTCTAATTCATTAACTGCAGTTATTTTATTTGCCTAAATAGTTAAATGTACATGCATATCTTACTTTGATAAGCTATGCAGGTAGTTTTATTTAATAAAAATAGGGGTTTTTTAAAAGTGAATTTCAGCTTGCAGCTCAATGCCAAGTCACAAATAAAAATCCAATCCATATCTCAGCAACAAATCTCCTCCACCATTTTCTAATATAAAGTAAGAAAATACAAACCAAAACAGAACACCAAATCAAAAACTACAAAGAACCACAAACAGATGTCTATAATTACATCAGTCCCACTGAGGCATATCACTTTTGTTTAGAAATTAGTACCGAGTTTAGTATAGAGAATATAAAAAGTCACAGATCATCATGAAAAAACCCCTAATGAGTGATTTCAAGCATCCTGGTCTTGACTTCTGTTCTTTAAGAAAGACTTGCAAGGTCCTGCAATGAAATCTGAAACATACCTCACCTCCTTCTTTATTAACTGGGAAAGCATCCTTATCTCCAAGTAAATACATTTCCTGGCCTGCTATCTTCTACAAAAAGAAACAAATACATATTCTGGGGGCATCCAAAAATCCTGAAATGGTACTCAGTAAGGCACTGGACTAAATGCTTTCAGATCCAGAAAACACACTGACACAAATCTCAAATATCCTCCTGCCTGGCAGTCAAAGATAAGCAAGAAGAGAAGAAATTCCCAATTTGTTTGCTCGTGTCCTGTAAGGATGAGTTGAATTAAATGTTTACTTTTGGGGAAGCCAGTGGTTTGGTCTCTGATGCAGAAGCACTTTCTGTAGTCTGATGCAGAACTTAACACAGGTCTACATTTACTGAAGAATGAGAAAAAACGGCTACATAAGCCCTTAAATCTTCTCCTGGAGCCACAAGAGGCTTACAAGAAATACTAATGGAAATAATTCCGTATCTTTATTTAGATATACATCTCTAATTGCAAAAAAAGCTATTTTAGTTTTACAATGGCATGTAGAATTTACTCTAATTGAAGGTCTTCTTGGCAGTGTCCAGGATGCCTGGAAGGACGGCTTAATGAAAGGCATCTTAAACCAGAGGTCTGGCTGTAATAGGAAAACATTCTGTAATATTCATATGAACTATAGAGACATTTATATGAGACAGAATTATTTACAAATAAAATATTTATATACATGAAAATAGCTTTATACATGCTGTGCAGCCTCTTTTCAGTGACCTTTGAGAAGGAATTTCTGTTATGAACTTGATAAAGAAAGAACAACAGACTCAAGTACTGGAAGTAAATGAGAAGAGGAATAATATGCAATGTAGTTCTGAATGCAAAAAAGCCAGACCAATGTCATTAAAACAACCTCTTTCCAGAAGGGTAACACAATGGACTTGGAGTCAAGTAAAATACATTATTTAATATGCAGTGAAAATATCTCCAGACCAAGGCATAGGGAAGATCTGCATATGAATATGGAGTTAGTTAAGGGAAGATTTTAATGGGCTATATTAACATAAGGAGCAATAAACACAGACAGAAGTTACCAGTCAAATTCCTCAGGAATGAATTATTTTATTACTATTTTACTATTATTTAGTTATTTTATTTATTAGTGGTCTTGCTACAGCAAGTAGTTGTGTGCCTACCACATCTGTGCGTGATGCATCCTTAGGAGGACTGGTTCATGGTACAGACATATTAGATGGCCTATGAACTGTGTAATTGAAATAGGATGGCTTCTCATGATAGAAACATACAGTTAGGGACCACTGACAAGAACTTCTGGGAACTCAGCACTTGAAGGCAACAAAGGAATCATACAATATCTCAAGCTGGAAGGGACCCATAAGGATCATGGAGTCCAACTACTTGATCCTTGCAGGTCAACCTAAAACTAACCCATACAGCTAAGAGCATCATCCAGACACCCCTTGAACAGGCTTGGTGCCATGACCACTTTCCTGTGGAGCCTGTTCCAGTGACCAACCACTCTCTTAGCAAAGAATCTTTCACTAGTGTCCAATCTGAACTTCCCCTGACAACTTCATTCCATTTCCTTGTGTCCTATTGCTGGTCACCAGAGAGAGAAGATCAGCACCTCCTCCTCTGCTGCTGCCCTGGAGGAAGCTGTACTCTGTGATGAGGTCACTCCTCAGCCTTCTCTTCATCAAGCTGAACAAGCCAAGTGACCTCAGCTGCTGGTTTTAAGTCTTGCCCTTGAGGCCTTTCACCATCTTGGTCACCCTCTTCTGGACACACTCTAGTAGTTTGATGTCCGTCTTGTACCGAGGTGCCCAAAATTGCACACAGTACTAGCTGCACACCAGTGCAGTGTAGGGTGGGACCCCTGCCTCCCTCAACTGGCCAGCTATGCTGTGCTTGATGTATCCCAGGACATGGTTGGTACTTTCGGCTGCTAAGGTACACTGTTGACTCATATTCAACCCCCAAATCTCTTTCCATGGGGCCTTTCTCCAGCTGCTTGTCTCCCAGTTTGTACATGTAACCAGGATTACCCCATCCTGGGTGGAGAATCTGGTACTTGCTCTTGCTAGATTTCAAAGGGTTGGTGATTGCCCAGCTCTCTAGTCTATACAGATCTCTCTGTAACACCTCCCTACCCTTGCAGGAGTCCACAGCAGCTCTTAGTTTAGTATCCTCGGCAACCTTAATGTACATTTGATTCCTGCATCCATATAATTTATAGAAACATTAAAGAGCACTGGCCCTAAGATTGAGCTCTGGGGAACCCCACAGGCCACCAGCCTGATATAACTCCATTTACTATAACTCTTTGAGCCTGACCCATCAGCCAATTGCTCACCCAATCGATTACAGATTTATCTATCTGTGTGCTGGACAGTTTATCCAGGATACTGTGAGAGACAGTATCAAAAGCTTTGCTAAAATCCAAACCTACCACGTCTACTGGCTTCCCTTGGCCAACTAGATAAGTGACCTTGTCATTAAAGGAAACACTTGTTATATTTTGCCAACTGCAGAATGACAAGTGAAGAAAACCAAGTTGTAGGCCAGGAGGAAAAAAACACTCAAGAGTGTACATTTTGCAGTCCTCAGAAATTCACATGTTCAATTTCCAACCATTGCCATTCAGAGATTTCCCTCTTTTCACATGAATGAGTGTGTGGATGTTGGATGTAACCACCAGTACAGGACATCATCCTCATCACCTACAAAAGATACCTGTGCCAGCCACTGAGATGACATGGTTGTAAGAGGTCAGCACAACTGGAACAAGTATTTCAAGGAAACACTGGAGACATCACAAAAGATACCATTAAAATCTCATTTAGAAAAAACACAAAAATCTGTACTCAGAAACATCCATGAAAGGTTCAACAAGTGCACAGATGGAAAGTTGTTAGTTTCCCTGATGACTCTATTTTACAGGGTTAAAAAGAAAGAGATGGGATGGCTTAGCCTTGCAAATACAGACTGTGTATTCTACTGTTGTGCAAGTTGCACTAGAGAGCAAGCATCTATTACTTCTTTTTCTGCAGTTACAGATGTCTATTTAATCATTTGAAGATGGTCCCATGCGCCTAAAAGTTGCATAGTTTCCAGCACCAGGTAATTTTGTGAAGGATTTTACTTCTACAGACCAGGTGGTTTTCATCTGCAATATGCCCCTGCATCAGGACAGTATACAGAGTAACTGAAAAATAGCATTCTAGGGACTTAGGTATTCAAAGTTACTTTGAGTGCACATCAGAGCAAACCTTAAGGCATTCAAATATCTAGGAGAGTGTCCAACGATGCCTATGCATCAATCTAGAGTCTGTGCTGAGAGAAGAGGCATGGAGGATAGACAAGGCAATACTACTATATATAATGTTCTGTATGCCCCAAGCTAGATCTTAAGATGTAGCCAATTTAGGACTGGAGCAGAGCCCAAGCAAAGGTAATTAAACTTTAAGCATAAATCAGCATATCCTCTGACCAGCTTTAATATTTTGCCACACACCCTAAACATGGGACAAAATTACAAAAAAACCAACCAAACAAGCATGGCTACACTGGCTAATTTAGTAGTCAGAGCAGACTGGACGGGATGCACACATTTCAGCGTGGAAAAGGAGACTGCCAAACTAGCATCCACTGCCTATAGCATGGGACGTGAGGCAGAAGCCACAATGGAAACACTGTATTTGTCCTTTGCCAGGGCTTGCTCTGCAAGTTAGAAAACAATTCATACCTGCTGCAATGGGCTTTACTGGGATCCCACCTTTCCAAATAGGTTCCAAATACTCAATAATATGTAGACTATCCCCCAATTCACTTCCTTATGCTTTACTTTTTCCAATTTAAGTGCCAGTGAAGAGGACGAGTAGTACAGGAATAGCAAGTCCTAAGACTTCTCTATCCTTTTAAGTTAAAAGTTTCTTCCTGTTGGAATCAACATGTTCAACACACACCTCCCTGCAGCACAGACTGATAGATTATATAAAACCAACAGCTCTTCTTGTTAGCAACTTTCCTCCTAATTTAAAGTAAATTTATAACCAGCTTTTATAATTTATTTTTATACCACAACTAAAGAGAAGAGCCTTCACTAAGTACCATGGAGAAGTCAGCACCATTCTTTTTTAAAAACAGAGTGCTTCTACTGAAAGGTTTTGGCTCACAGCAACTATGGCTTGGGAGTTTAAAGAGGTAGTTCTGGGTGAACACTTGTACACTCTCACATCAAATACATTTCACAATGGAACACTGAAATTAGAAGGGATGATTTTACAGAAACCAAAGATCATATTTTTGGAATTAAGATGATGTTTACCTTTAAAATTTTCAGTTAACATCATACATACAATGTTGACATGCACAAAACATTATTAAATAACTGCTTAGTCCAGCTTGGCTGTAGAAAGTTACATTTAAGCTCTTGAACAAACCAGTCACTACCCTTCCAATGCCACTGCCCTCATCCAAACATCACGTAGTAGAGCAGTCTCTGGTAACTCCCAATTCCTAAATACAGGAAGATGTTATCATTCTGAACTCCAGTTCTCCCAGATATGACAAAGTATCTAGGGACATTTGGAAATCTCAGTTAATTTTGCTTCTGCATTCTTTAAGCAAATACCCACGCAGTGGTGGCAATTAACTAAAGAAAAATTAAATAATAGTTAGAGAGTTACACTAGAGGTAAACCAGGAAACAGACCATTACTTAAGACACAGGAAGAAGAGAAACCATACAAGAATCTCAATTTGTCATTTTGATATGGCTCAAAAAGTGAAATAATGAACAAATTATTTCTGCTTTTCAGCACGTGAACATAACATTTAAAATAGATAACTCAAATTGTCAAATTACAAACCTCCACTACTTCACTGCTTACCCCACGATAACTATCAATTAATAAAGGCATGCTTCTGAATACATAATGCATTACATTTTTTACTTTCAACACCTGGTGTCACCAGAATAACATTGTATATTTCTAAAATGCTCTGCAGTTGTGTGTGTGTGCTTTGATTTTAAGGCAGTATACTTCAAAGGAAGTGGAACCATAGAAAATTACAGGAAGCAATGTACACATATTATTTTTGTGGTTAAATGATACATTATCTGTTAACTGACCATGGCAGGTAATTTTAAAAATGAAACTCAGGGTGTCTATAAGCCTTCATCCCTTAGTCAAAGTCTAAAAATGCCCGAGGCAAAGTGAAAATTCTGCTGTATCTGCAGATTTTAAGCAAGTTACATCAAGTTAGATCCTACACCTGCTTTGCAAAAAGGCTTTAAATGTGACTTCTTCACTTCAGATGACTTCTGCTACACCAGAACTTTGCTAATTGCAATCAATTTTTGTACTGGATAATCACTATTTTTCCATCCAGTCTAGGGCTGTATTAATCTGTTATTATGGTGGTTCCACTGAGAATAGACAGAAGGGAATTATTTTGATGGATTACTGTTTGGAGCTCCTTGGATCTCCAAGATACTAAACAAAATATTAAATATCGAGATTTAATTAATCTCAGTCTCTCCTTCCTTCCACTCTGTCAGCAAGACAGAGCTGATAAAAATTGACAAGATCACGGAAAATGCGACGAGTCAGAATTGGTGACCACGTATTTTATTAAAATAATGAGAAAGCACATGTATTTGCTTTAAACTTTAGATAACAGATGTAAGAGAATTGTCGGAAACTGACCCACTGTTTTTGAGATGTCTAAGTCAGCTAAAGAGAAAGCTTTTACAGGGTTCAATGCTTATTTCAAAACCCAAACAGAATTAGGGCAGGCAGTCAGATTAACTGGTGTAAGATTTAAGTTGTGCTGTGTTTTTCTTTCCTTTTTTTTTGGGAGGGGGTTTGGGGTGGGGAGGGGGTGGTGTTTGTTTTTTTAAATATAGCCTTTCAAATAAATTAGTGAAAGAGTCCTGGACTTTTGAAAGAAGAGTCATAGAATCATAGAACGGTTTGGGTTGGAAGGGACCTCAAAGATCATCTCATTCCAATCCCCCTGCCATGGCAGGGACACCTTCCACTAGACCAGGTTGCTCAAGGCCCCATCCAACCTGGCCTTGAACACCTCCATGGGTGGAGCATCCACCACTTCCCTGGGCAACCTGTTCCAGTGACTGACAACCCTTTCTTACATCTAATCTAAATCTACCCTCTTCCGGTTTGAAACCATTACCCCTCATCCTATCACTACAAGCCCTTATAAAAAGTCCCTCCTCAGCCTTCTTGTAGGTCCCCTTCAGATACTGGAAGGCCGCAATAAGGTCTCCCTGGAGCCTTCTCTTCTCCAGGTTGAGCAAGCCATAAGTCACAGGGTTGTTATACAAGAAAGAGAGAAAATACTGTATTATAAGAAAAGAATGCAATATTTTAGAATCAAAAGGTTCTAAAGACTATTTTGGAAAAAAATTCTGCATCAGAAAAGAGGAAGATGTGGTCAAAATATTTGTAATTCGTTTTGTAAAAACATATTCAGACCAACACTTCGATTCCAATAATCACGCAGAGTTTCCAACAGCAGGCTTTCCAAAAGTGAAATTGTCTTTTAATATTTTTTCAGTAAGATATAGGAACTTCTGTAGGTATGAGTTTTCAGGTTTTCGCACAACCATTGTGGATTTTAAAGCTAGGACAGAAAGGCCAACACTGATACAGGAATTATTTTCAGGTGAACACATATCTAGGCTCCATAGGACAAGGTTTGGAGGAGATCCCTATGCTCCAGCAAGGCACTTACAACCTCTCAAGTGGTTTGTGGGGTCAGCTTTTTGAAGACAGAAGGAAGATAGGCAAGCAACACAACCTTGAATACTGCTATCGAGTAACATAACTCCATATTAAACCCATAAAAATTAAAAAAAGAGCTATGGAAAGCAGAAAAAAGCTGAAGCCTGAGAAGAGGGATGTTGAGTCATTAATAAAAAGCAGCTTTTCTCCCAACTGCTTGATTTAAACAGATGTTAACATAAGCAAATAATTTTTAAAAGAGACTACATAAGCCTGGTGGGCTAACGGAGTTAGACAGGTTTTACATGTATGATTTATTTAGTACAGCACCACCACTTGTTCTCTCCAGGTTCTTCAGCATTTCAGAACAAAAAAACCCCCAACACAAAAAAAAATGAAACAACCAACCTCCAATAACAACAAAAAATTAAACATCAGAGTTTCCATAAAACAAAGTGTCAATTATTTTAGGACTCTCTAGTACCTCATCCCCTTTTAAAAAGGGAAAACACAAAAAAGCCCAGGTCTTATAGGATACCCTTCTCTCATTTTCTCCCACACATACAAGCCCTCAGCGGTTATTGAATCAGATGTGCTATCACTTGACACATAGAGGAGCAGAAGTATGGTGAAGTAATACACAGGTCAAAAAGGTTTGTCTAGAGCTGCTCAACAGAGTGGCCTCACATCTCCTGCCCGACCTGTGCTCAGCAGGAGAGGCAGAGCAGCCCAAGCTGCACGGGTGAAGCTGATCAGGGGAAGACTGGCAAAACGGACCTAGGAGACACCAGCTGGATGAAGACACCTGCTATTTCCAGTGTCAGTTCCTATGGAAGGAAGAGATGCAGACCTTCTAGTAATAAAATCTAGTATTTAGAATACATGCAGAGGTAGTTTCCTACCAGCTGGTAAGATGTGTGGATGCTGAAAAGCAATCATCTGTCTTGATCTATACTATTTACCTTGACCTTGGTAGAACTTTTGACACTGTTGCTCATGATATTCCCACAAGCAAGCCAGAAAAACATGATATAACAATAACTGTTGGTACTTAGGTAAAAAACTGCTTAGAAAGAGTGTTCTATATTTATCAGAGATTCATCTCAAACCAGACATACGTGTAGAATTTTTTATATTCATTTCAGCAGCAGGGAAATGCTGGTAATGAAAATCCTTAAAGATGTGAAAGATGCAGGTAATACCACAATGCAAAAGGCTGTGCACGAGGCCACGGAGGCAGGGGTAAGCTGCTGCACAACTGCTGCTCTGCAGTAGCCGTTCAAGTGAAGCCAGGACAGAGTTTTAAGATTAGCCAGGAAAAATCAACTGTGTAAACAAAATCTGGGGAAAGATTAGTGTAATAGCAGTTCTGCAGAACGAGATTTGGCAGTTATAATGATCATGAATTCAACACAAGTCAACAACGTGGTACTGGTAGAAAAAAAATATCCTCGTGTCTACATACAAACAAGTGCATCACTAGTAAGCCACGTGAACATAATCTCCTGCTCTGATCTGGTCACAAATTGAATATTGTCTCCAGTAGTTAAGCATCACACTTCTAGAGAAATGTGATCAGTTGGGACACAGAGAGAACAATCACAGGTCAAGAAACCACAGCCTATAGAAGAAAAAACAGAGAGACCATAGTTCAATCACTTATTTTAGAGAACATAGGGTTGTGCCTGTAAGTATTTGAAAGTATACTGTAATAGAAGAGAGGCTGCAAGCTTCTTTCTGCATCTACATGGACAGAAGATCCAATAAGCTTAAATTCCAAAGAGAGACATTAGGAAAGACTAACCATCTACTGGTAAGCACAGTGCCTAGGAAGAGCCTAGACCATCTAGGAAAGCTGGGAATCCTTCACTATCTATCCTCAACAGCAAGTCACCCAAATCTCTATCAGTAATAACACTACTATGGCCAAACTTGCCCTTTGCCAAGGAAGTGGATGAAACAATCTCTTAGCTCTCTTTTAAAAAGTAAAAGGCAGTTTGACTCATATGCTATGCATGGAAAGAAACACTAAATTCATGAAGACTGCAACAGACTTGATTCTATGGTCTAGTCATTAAATTCCCACTACCTTAAGAAATTTCCAAAACCCACTGGTACATTATGCAGTTATTTGATTTTTAAGGTTTATTTTCCGAAATAGCAGTAACTCTGAAAAGAGAGAATGAAATGCTGGATTCCCACCCATTCCAGCTCCACATAGCACCTCCCAAATACGCTCAGAGATATAACACTGAGGTGCTTCATCAAATGCTCTCTGACCCCACAAATCTTGTATTGCTCTCTGCACTGTGATCCAGCTTCAAAGGGCCACACAAAACCAAATGCTCCTAAGAGATGTGGGTTAGAACCCTTGAGACAGAAGGGCATTTTTCTACTTTCTAAGAGATGATGCAGTCAAAGATTGTTGCTAGTCTTGAAGCTGGCTTTGGTTGGATCTGGCATACACACAAGGTATGTCTGGCTCGAAGGCCAAGCACTGCCGGGCCAGCTGGACACCCCTGGCTGATAAAAGCACTGAAAGAAAGGAGAGTGCAAGAACAACCCAGGACTGCACCACCACAGCCTCAAGAATAGCTGCACAGCTCACTTGTACCATTCCTTCTCTGAAGCTTCTGCTTCTCAGGTTGAAAGCTACACACACATGCCCTTCAGGATTTCCATGACAGCCAGCCTGTTTTATATACTCTATGTAATAAATATGAATCTAAAAAATAAGCCTTCTCTGGGTTTGGTCAAATTTTCTTCTCAAATGCTGTCTTCAGATTGCAGATGCCAGACATTTAATCCGAAGTAGTTCTGAAATAACTGATCATTACAGATGAAAAAATATAAATTACATTTTGTTTATAGGTATATGCTTTATTTTATTTGCTCTATTGATACCAAGCTTGTAAGGTAAGTATCAGAATAACTGAAAACCTGTACCTTCATGCAGTTTTCCTTGAAGCCATTAATGTGGCAACTGTAGACAAGATATACTGCTATTTCTCTAGACTTACAGGAAACAATCTTGCACACACACTTGTTCAAAGACAGTTTTCAGCATATGTGACCTCACTGGTGATTCATGGGTCAATTGTTACATGTGCATATGGGTGTAATCCAGAGCAATGCCATAGGTTTTATCTAAAACAACAATGCAAGCTAATACACGTTTCTTAGAAAGACAGTTGAGTGACTGTGTTGTGGGAGCTCAGGCAACATACTAAAGAAGTCGTATCTGTAGCAGTGCTGCCCACAGCATGGAAATAATCAGGGCTGGGATCCTAGATGAGCTGTCTAAGCAAATAGTAAATCCATGCATGCTGTTAATACTGCAGAGTTTTAACAGATCACAAAAAGTACAAGATTACTGGGGAGTTTATTCCTGTAAGAGGTAAAATAATTAATCTTAAGACTGTCTGCACCACTGTAACTGAAAATATTTCCTAACACTTTTCCCTAAACGTACTCCCAAAGCATCACTACTACCTAAAGTAAAAAAATCAAGCCGATAACATAGTTGGATTGATGGGCTTAAGTGGGCTACCAGAGAGAACTGGAGAGGGGTGGGGGGGAGTATCAAAGAAATAATCCATCCCATACATAATCTCAAAAATCAGCCCAACAGATTCATTTTTGACCTGATGTGAAGCCAAGTTACTTGACTTGGCAGGCTCATGAAAGGTAAATTACCCTAAAGGCAACATCATCTGCTCCTTCCTTCCAGTATCACACCTACCACATTAAGTGTCTGCTGCACGACTCTGCAGATCCTGCTTAACATCAGGTTACATCAACATTGATGGTCAACCCCAAAAGAACAAAACAAAAATTAAAATATATTTGATGTGCCTTGAATTGAAAGGTGAGTAATAGACTTCATAATTTAAGTCTGTCATAAGATTTAGAGCACTGATCTTTGTTGGTGACATGGACAGTGGAATTGAGTGCTTCCTCAGCAAGTCTGCAGACAACACCAAGCTGTGTGGTGCAGCTGACATGCTGGAGGGAAGGCATACCATGTGGAAGGACCTTGACAGGCTTGAGAAGTGGGCCCGTACCAACCTCATGAAGTTCAACAAGGCCAAGGGAAAGGTGCTACACCTGTGTCAGGGTAATCCCAAGCACAGATACAGCTTGTGCAGAGTATGGATTAAGAGTAGTACTGAGAAGTAAAACTTCAGGACGCTGGCTGTTGAAAAGCTCAACATGAGCCAGTGTAGTGGATCTGGCTGAGCTGGTTTTCCACATAGCAGCAGTGTGTTTGTACTGGGAGCTAGAAGGGTGTTGATAACACACCCGTGTTGTGACTGCTCCCAGTGCTCGCACAGCACCAAGGCTCTTCCCAACATTCCCCCCAAGTGGGATGGGGTGGGCAAGATCTTGGGAGGGGACACAACCAGGGCAGCTGCCCCGAACTGACCAAAGGGATATTCCATACCATATGACGTCAGCTCAGCTATAAAGCTGGGGAAAAGGAGG